>JAMZAV010003403.1:0-122256 GCA_024449915.1 Sweltsa coloradensis
CCCTTTACTGGGCAGTTTCCCATAACCCCTACTGGGCATGTTTCCCTATACCCCTCTGGGCATTTTTTACACACAAACCCCCTACTGGGCATTTTTCCCCATCAACCCCCTACGCGGCATGTCTCCACATCAACCCTACTGGGCATTTTTCCCTACAACCCCCTGAGGCATTTTTCTCCATCAACCCTACTGGGCTGTTTCCCCATCAACCCCTACTGGGGCATGTCTCCCCATCAACACCTACTGGGGCATGTCTCCCCATCAACCCCTACTGGGCATGTTTCCCCCATCAACCCCTACTGGGGCATGTCTCCCATCAAACCCTACTGGGCATTTTCCCCCTGGGTCTTCTCCGGAATTGGTTTCGGCAACTAACCACTTTGTTTTTGGGCTGTGGGTCTAATGGGGGGTTCTGTATTTTGTTAAAAACTCAATTTTGTAATATAAAAAAATTGTAAAACTTTTTTTTGTTTTTATTATAGACTCTGGCATAGTTTTGGATTGCAAATTGTAAAGATAGGGCAAATTTGAACTTTTTTGTTATTTTAATTTCAAAAATTAGTTACTAGATAACCCGCCCGACAATTAGGCATCCATATTTTATTTATGTTTATTTATTTTAAATCATTTTGTTTATTTTGTGTTTTTTTAGCTTTCAATAGTTCAGAATTTACAAAAAATTCCCCCTTTGGCGATAAGGGCTAGATACCACTCAAGCTTTACCGAAAAACACCACAATAACCCAATACATCAATATCACCCCCAAATTTTCAATTTTATAGGCCATATTTTGTCATTGTAGAGCTTTGAACCTATTCTTGGCTTTGAAAATAAAAACAAGGGTTTGCAACATTTTTTACCTTCGGGGAATGACTGCCACGTGCCACCTCGAGTTTTACCCCGAGAATGGCAAAACTGAGTAAAGAAGATGACTCCCTCTCTCGCCCCATTTTCAAATTCCCCACCGCATTTTTTATTTTTTTGGGTTAAATAAATGAGGGGGGGATAAAGAAAATGGAAAAAAAAGGCTATTTTTTTTTAAAATCAGTAAATAGGTAGTTTGCACCACCCTTTATTTTCACTCTCCAAGTGTAAACTAGCAATACAGTTGTAAAAGCCGCCCAAGGAAACTACATCGTAGAAAAAAGCTTGCCGCCCCCTACCTCCGTCGACTTAATAATTTCAATACGTATATTTAACACTGATCACTTGTAGCCCTGTGTTTAGGTGCTGGTAGCCCTAGGCCTTTCTTTTGTAAATTTAGAATTAGGCCATATTTTGGGAAAAAGTAAATCCCTAAGAATAAAAAAGGTTTACAAATCAAAATGCAAATAGACCAATTTTTCCCTGCCTTTGTTTAAGACAACCTTTTTATTTCCCGAAATGTCCGCAGCAGAACCCAGCGTATGGGTATACGAGAGTGGGTGTCCTAGCGTTTTGGAAGGTTTGCCGGTCTTGGGAAAACCTTTAGTCGTTCTTCCAAGTGACCCCGTCCCCCGTGGCCCGCGGTAAAGATACTCTGTAGTTATTTTCGAGTCCAAAAGTTTAGCTTTGGAAAGTTTCATGTCATCGGTTTACAGAAACGAAATGACCTGGTTACGAGCCAAAATTATTTCTACGCTGCACAGTTAAAAATAAAAACCCGGGGAGTTTGGAGAAATCTAATTTTCTCCCGAAAAGGGTTTCTTTATTTTGTGGGGGGAATGGGTCTGGTCAGCTGGGCCTCGGTCACACAGACACAGCCCCCCCCGGGTCCTGGGACCCGGGCTGCCTCGCATCACGAAGGTGGCGCTGGTTTGACCCCACGTTTTCTCTTTACCACAGCGGGGAACGTTTGGGTACGGAAACAACTCTAATGGGGAACTGGACTTGGTTACGGTCAACCAAAAATCGTTTACTCGAGGTCTGATTTTCCCCGAATCTATTTGACATCTCGTGCGGTTTATGGGATACAGTTTCTCTCAACGTCTCGACGTCTCTTAAAAAGGATATAAGGTAATGGTCAACTGGGGGGACCATCAAAAAAAAAAACCGATTTCACAAATTTAAACCATATTAAAGAAAAACCAGCCATAGCTGCCATGTCCCGCGGGGGCTGCCACATGGCAGTTCTCCACATTGATGGCACCGTCTCTTCATGGGGTCATAACGGATTTGGCCAGTTCGGCACTGGGAAAACGGCTCTCATATCCACCTCCGTTAAAAGATTGGTGTGGAGAACCTCACTATAACTGAGATTATTGCTGGACATTTCCACACCGCCTTGTTGACATCTGAAGTGATGTGCTAGTGTGCGGTTAGAGGTAGAAGCGGTGAGCTAGGGAAGGGGAATGTAGATATCTTGGTCCCAACTCTACTGCCAAAGTCACCACGATTATTTGTTAGACAGGTGGCATTTGCGGAGACCTATGCTTTGATGTTGGTGGCGCAAAACTCAAACATTACAACATCTCCTTGGCCAGAATTTGAAGGTGCATTTGAAGGTGACCAGCCGAGAGGTTGCGCAACTTTTTTAAAAAGAAAACTATCACAATCACTGAGTTGTCCAGTATGTTTCAAGGTTATGAGCGCTCCCATTCACCTGTGCAGTAATAAACTCTTGTGCCTTGCAAGTAGGACCAAAGCTCTGGAAGACGTGCCTCGCGCATCCCGAGGAGTGTTCGTCTGTGAGGAGATGCAACTGTCGTGCGCCGAGTATCTTGAACGCTCGTCTCAGCGCGATGCCCACGGTGAGGTCTGTCCACGGCGCAAGTACAAGTGTCCGGTGCAAGCCCTGTGCGACTGGAGCGGCCAGTCCGAGGACCTTCTTGATCACGCATCTTCTGCCCATCCGCAACAGACGTGGCGAGACCTACCCCACTACTTCACACACTCCACGGCCCTCGAATGCGTGCACACGGATGTCCTCGGGGTGCTCGGTCAAGTATTCACGCTTCACCGGAGGTTCGTTAAGAGAACGGGACAGTTTCAAGCTATCGTGAGGTACATCGGCCCGCGGGAGAACAAATGTATGTACAAGCTAGAAATGAAGTTCATCGTTGACGATGATGAAAGAATCTTCCGACGTAACGTTTGTGCGGACATTGAACACTCGTTTTCATCTCCTAACTCCGTGCTAATGGAGGCAACAACTGTCAATGAGTTTCTTCAAGATGGCCGTCTGGTGGGTCAGGTGACCATTTTGAACTTGGAAGCAAACCAAACCTAGGGTGAGTTTGGCTGTCTGTAGGGTTAAGTTGCCATCTTGAACTTGGAAGCAAACCAAACCTAGGGGTGCCTGAGCTCGAATACTGAATCCGCACCGACAGACATTTCTATGTATGTAGGGTCACAACTATTTCCTAAAATAGAAATCAAAAAAGATTACTAGTTATTACTTTGTGTCAAATATTTGTGCCTGTCGCCCAGGGCCTATTGTCTATTTCTATTTCTTGTTTTGTAGATGGTTACAGTCACTTTTGGGCTTTCATGTAGGCCTACCCATTTTCAATAGTTTAAGTATAATAAAATGTTATTTTAAGTTTTGTAGTAAGCTTACCTACTAGGCCCTAGTACCTTGTCTATTCACTTTTTTAAGAAAATTTACACTGCACCTAGCTAGGCTAGGATGTGTCATGGAAACATTTTAAATACTAGTATCAATAAGGTATTTTAATTTTAAAACGTCAAATAGTGTTAAATAGTATTGTCTAATTACGTCACCCTGTCATGCCAACTCCCCTTGTCAAAAACTATAATTGCCTGCGGGAATGGAATATACAATTGACAACCTGGCAAGTGGCAACCCCCGCCAACAGCAGTGCAGTCCAAGTACGTGACCTGCGGGAATGGAATATAGGGGGGGACCAAGCTGTCACATTCCATCCCACTGGTTATTACAGTTTTTGATGGGAATTTGCAAGTGTGAATTCTATTTCATCAATTAAATATTAATTGTAATTTGTAACACTTAAATTTTTATCAACCTTTTCATTTCATTAAAGTTTAGCAGTTACGACAGCATTGTTGTACGTGTGCCTGCAATACATTGAGTTGCAGATCAATACTTTTCAAAGATTGCTTTTTGAACAATTTTCCTTCATTCTTCACAAAGTCAACTTTTTAAAAAAATTGTACAAAGAGGCACTCACCAAAATAGTTGTTGAGTTACGTTTTGGTGATTCCGTTGCAAGATATGCGTGACATTTTTCCTTCCATGTAGTAATTTTTTCATAAATTTTAGCTCAATATACTAGTAACATAAAATTATCCCGATATAAAAATTTAGTTAAAAAATTTAAGGGGCTATGGACCTATTAAATTTTCCTAAATATTAGTTAAGAAACATCCAATGTTATCATATGATCATCTGACATTGCCAAACTATTTTTAATTATTTTTTTGACGGTACGCCCAATTAGACGATTAATAGAGAATTTTTCGTATACACGGCACAGTCGCTCATAATTTTTGTTTAGAAGGCTAATTGGTTTATTTAACATACTCTGACTATAATGTATATTTGAATTTGTTATTCGTTAATATCTTGCACGGTACGATTTTTACTTCCGCCGGTACAAATTTAGTGTTTGTACCGGCAGAAGTAAAAAATCGTACCCTGCAAGTATTAAGGGGAAAAAAATTCCAAAATATAAGGTTATAGTCAGGAGTATGAGTTACAAATGAAACAAAAATTAGCTTCTAACACAAAAATTTTGAGAGAAACTGTGCCGTGTAATCAAAAAAATTTTAATATAATCGTCTATATTGGGCGTACCGCTAACCCAAAAAAAAATAAAAAATTTTGGGGAAAGTCGATGATCATAATTGATAAAATAGTCCGAGTTTCGTTAAACTAATATTTTTAAAAATTTTTAAATTTGGGGCCATGGATCCCCCTTAAGAGGCCCTAGTAGAAATGAAAAAACAGTTTTAGGCTATGATTATTCCCATACATTTTCTAAATTCTCATTTGGTTGTTTCCCCCAAAAATGTCAAAAAAGCCTCACATTTGTAAGGTAACATGGCCTATAGTAACCTAAATAAATAATTGCATTAAATAATCACTTTGACAGGTTGCCTAAAAAAGGTTTGCAGTTGACATTTTAAAAGTAAACGGTAATATAAAATATTTGTAGGTAGGTAATAAATTGCATATAATAGGAAATCCATATCCATCATAAGATAGAGGTACTTTGTATATAGCATTTTAAGTGTCATTTATAGCGTTTTGTAGCATTAATATTTGGGCTACTTCAAAAACTTTTTAAGAGTTTTCAAATTTTTATTTGAAATTATGCTTTTTCAATGATGAACAATATCTACTAAATAAAAATGTGTGTAAACAATTATAGGTAACTATTAAAATAAAATAAAAGAAACTGGAAACCAATATATGAAATCTATTTGAAAAACGCTATTTCACGTACAAGACCTCTATTAATGATTGGGACAATTATCCTTGAAAAGCAGCACTTTAATACATGCGGCGTGTCCGCTAAGACAGTAAAAAAGCTTAGGCCTATTGATCACCCTCTGACTGATATTTGAAAGCCCAAAAAAACATAGGTACCGGTAACTGAAAAGTTTAATAGGCCTACTGAATGAAAGAGGGCCTATAATGTATGTAACAAAAGATTGCACAAATCTTTTGCGTCCGCCGGTACAAAAATTTCCTTATTTGTACCACCTGACAATAAAAAATAATACACCATAACACTGTTATTTCAGAAATTCAGATGTTTTGTATCAACATTTAAAAAATTAATACTGAAAATTTGATTTACTACTTGGCTCAGTGTGTCCACTAATGTCAAAAATTTTTTTGAAAAAATTACCCAAAATAGTGAAATTAGTCCAGCCCAAATAGTTTTTTAAACTAATTTTGCTGTTATTAAAGGCCCTCTTTCATTCAACCAACTGCCCATGTTATTACCCATGTAATTTATTAGGCCTATGATTCAGTAGTCTAAGTTTGGTACCTATGTCATAATGCCAGGTTTCACATATCAGTTAGATAGTTTTGTTATAATTAATAATTATGGCAGACCAAATTTTTCAAACTACTGATTTAGTTACATTAAAATGTAATTGATTGATTGGTGATTGTACCTTAGTAAGTAACATGGAGGGTAACACAGTAAAAAGTTGTTCTACCTGGTAATCAATATACCCGTAGGGCCCATACCTACATATTGGTAGAGAAGCTATAGACACTTTGAACGATTTCTAAAATTGTTTGTTTTCGTGATAAGCTTTACTTTTTTTCTTTGGGAAAGGTAGATACGAATAGTCTTTATTTGTCTTTTGTCAGCCTTATAAAAAATTACATTCTTTTAGAGCTGAATAGGCCCCAAGACTGTTACATTATCAATATTCCTATTTTTGTCATCATGATTAGTGATTTGTGATTGATAAGCTTAAACTGCTTTGTACTTGATTAAATTTAACAGAACCCGTATGGTAGTGTTTCATCCAACAACTAAAATTAATGTATTGTTTCTACTTTCTAAGTTTATACAATGCAAACCCAATGAGCACTTGGTAATTTACCCTGGTGCTTGACAGTAAGGTATTTTTTCCATCAAGTAGGCCCAATGCTGGTCTAGTTACCATTTTTTGTTTTGTGTTTGATATTATTTTCATTTCATAGTGATATTTTTTACAATGAAGGCACAATATGCCTCTCCAAAAACTGGGTTTTTAAATAAAATAAAGACATTGTCATGCATAACATTGTTGTAGCCTACTTAATTGTTCTCATAGTACCTCTCGTTTGGGTGGCTGTCTCACCTCCTGTAGGAGTAAACATGTCTACCCCCCCCCCCCCCCCCCTCATGCACAAAGATTTGACAGCGCAAATTGAGCCTCGTTAAAAATGACTGACTAGGGGAAATTCATGTGTTGATTTTGGCTATGAAAAACTGTATGCACAAAGATAGTTGCGTTAGCAGACTTGCGTCCGTAAGTTGTGGTAATGTTGCGGCTCCCCTGGATATGCCGCAAATGTCGACCCTCACTTTTTTTGTATCAGAAAATAAATAATTTTAACACAAATTTTGGTTCCATGATTAAAGCAGGCAAGAAACATAAAATATTGAGTAAAACTTGGAAAAAGTTTATAAACTTTTGAGTGATATTTGAACCCCTGACCTTTAGCATAGAAAGCCTCTCGGTAAAATCTGCTCCCAAAATGAACGTTTAATATTGAGAGTTTTGACCCAAAGTTGCAGGATACCCAAAACCCCTCATTTAATAAAAGTTAGCTGTTTTCTTTCTTGAAATACTCTGTAGTGCTAGAATAATTTATTCGTGTCATTTGGGACTGGGTTTGCTGCATTTTGTTTCCCCCATTACAAACATTATCCCGGGAAACAATTCGTCCATCTTTGATCCGCAACTTACTGACGCAAATCTTTGTGAAATTTGGGGGGTAAAATATGGTGCAAAATGTGATAACCGCAAAAAACCATTTCCAATATATGTAATTAAAATTTATTGTTTTGTCTAGCTTTCGGATCATGGTTATGTTTTAATATCTTTACGGTAAATATCACGCACATATTAAAGAAAATAACTTCGTTTAGACAAAACATAACAAAACAAAAAACATAAAAATACTGTATATGTCCCCTTTACTAAAAAAACCAAAGTTAAACATTAATATAGGCCTTATAATATATTATTTTTTATTACAATTTGAAAAAAAACGGGCCCAACATCGCAAGTTCTTAGTATTATAGCCTAGCTAATGTAATTGGTAAGTTCAATTCTAAGAATTATTCCATTAAATTTCAACGTTAAGGTTAATTTTGTCTATTTGTTTATTTACAATTGAAAGCATTTTTCCCCGGTCATTGTTAAGAAAAAATGTAGGCCTATTAAAATATGTATAAAAATAGCTCAAAAACAAAATATCTAGGCCTACGGTACTTCGAGTTCACAAAGAGTTGACCTGTAGTGGTTCAGGCTGGCTACACCCCTTACACCTGCCATCCCCTCGGCGCAGTCAGCAGGCAATGTGTGGATTTGTTGGCAACCGTGAGGATGTGCGCGACAGCGCCGTCGTCCGTCAGCAAGGCTACCTAGCTCCCACTCCCCAAAGTGACTTGATCTACGACGTAGCTACGAGAAAGACTATGGGTATCGTAATCTTTGCTTATATACTTACGGTCATAAGTTAGGGTTTCGTTGTTTCATTCAACTTATTTCTGTAATCTGTATTGAAACTATACTACTGTGTATTGTATTGTGGATTAGCATTGTTTGCCCTCAAACCAGGTGGGGACCGCCTCCCTGGTCACTAACTCCCTCCTCTTTGAAGGCACAACCCCTATGATTAGATTTTTATTTTTTTTGTGTCGACAAAGGGGAAAGGGAGGGGACGAGCACCCCGCAAGCCTTTCTTTTTTAAAAATTTTACAATAATACGGGGTGGGCCCCCTATAGTTTAATATATACAATATTGAATTATATTTATTACCCATCGTTTTGCACTGGGGGCATAGGGTTACTAGTGGCTTTAAATGTACAAAAAAATTTCCTGATAATGTGAAGGGGAAAATCCAGTTTTGTTTAAAAAGCAGTGAGTGGTTTGTGAAAAAGGATTTTTCCATTCAACTAATGGGGATAAAGGATGTCGTTGCGGGGATTGGGTAGGGAGTTTTTTAAAAAAAATTTTAATTTTCATTTTAAATAATTTTAATTTTTTTTGTTAAATTTTAAGGTTGTTTTTTATTGTCTTTTAGTTTAGACCTATTTGACTTCCTGAAATTTGGATGTAAAAAATGAGTGTAAGTAAGGCTATATAGTTCTGCTGAACAAAATGAAATAAAGAAAAAATACAATTTTGTCTTCAATAGGTTGGATATAATACATGGATAATTAAAAAATTACTAGGAAAACGCTAAAGTCCCGTCGCGTTTTTGAGCGGCCCCCGGTCTGCAAAACTACCAAGCAACTTCCCCCAAAATCTAGGGGCCCGTTAGGGCGCCGCAGCCAACCCGCGGGCGACACACTCAAGCACCTTTAAAAACCCAAGCAGATTTGGGGTATTTCGAGGTGTTACCCACCCCGCATGAAAACGTGATGTGATTTTAAAAACACACAATAAAGGGGGTTTAGGACCTAAAAAACACATGCCAAATTTTTTTGGGGCTACGATTATTCCTTTTGGGTGAAAAAAGGCTTGAAAAATGTTCAAAAACTTTTTAAAGGGTTTAGCTACTGCTTTCGCTACTGCTACTGCAACATCTAATTTTTCAGTTTCATCGGCCCCCGATTCTGACCAGACGGGTGAGGCTACAATGTTCATAAATTTTCATGGCTTAAGGTTATAGTAATATAGTCTCTTTTGAAAAGAAAAAGTTGAAAAAGTTTTGCTGGAAGGCTTCCAAAATAAAGGTTTTAAAAAAAAGCCTTATAGGGCCCCACACAGGCATAAACAAACAAGTAACTTAGTTTCTTTACATTGTTGGGCGTAAAGCAAGTTAGGCGGGAAAGTGCGATTTGTAAACAAAAGCGGACATTTTTAAATTTTTTTTCTTTGTGTGGAACGAAAAAGGGGCATTTTATCTCATAAAACAAATCAGAAAACCTCCCCGGCCCAGGCCCAGAGTAGAAAATTTTTATAAACACAGTGTAGGTCTAAAGTTCCATTTGGCTAAGGCAGATAAATAAATATTACACTCTGTTTTACAAGCCCCAGCTTTCTTAGCCAACCCTAGGGGCCCGCAAAAACTTGTTCTGAAAAACTCCCGCACAAAAAACTAGTTTTGATTACTAAAAGCCTAATGCAGATAAAAAATGGTATAATAGTCCCAGGCTATTCCAAAATGTACGGCAATAATAAGCCTTTTCTTTTCTTTTAATAAACTCACGCAATCTCCTGTCACTTTTAATGAAAATATAAAACAAAAGATGGTGAAAATTTCAAATTCTTTTGATTATCTGATGATTTACATGGCTGTGGATGCAGTGAAATAGGTGAAAAAATAACATTAGTTGTGCGTTTGTTGTTACATGGGAAGTTTTAATTTGGATGTGAGTTGCCTAGATTTAAAACCAGTCCTTATACCGTCGTTATACCATGGTTATACCACCTATACCCAGGATGTACATGAATCCGGGCCTAGTACTTTTACATCCTATTGTTTTTGCTAATACCATAAAAATTAAATCAATTTTGATAAAAATATTATTTTTTAAAATTTTTTTAACAAATAATTTTGTAATGGAATTGAAAAAAGTAATGAGATCACACACATAACAAAACTTGTAGAAATACAGCCAAACCTTACACACTCAAAAGGAATGAGATCTAAAAAAGGGGCCCAAACTCATCTACCCTTCCACATTGCGCATTTCTTAATTCATAAACGTACAGTGTCCCATAACAGCATCCTCGAAAAGCTTGGCAAAATAGAATTTGCATGTTTACGTTTTAATTAATAATTAGAAAAAAAGAACTTGGATGAACTATTACGTTTAAATTAATAATCGCAAATTCTATTTTGCCAAGCTTTCGAGGATGCTGTTTTATGGGACACTGTACGTTTATGAATTAAGAATGCGCAAATGTGGAAGGGTAGTGAGCTTGGCCTTTTTTTAGATCTCATTCCTTTTGAGTGTGTAAGGTTTGGCTGTATTTCTACAAGTTTTGTTATGTGTTGTTACATACCAATATAGCCTAAGTCTTTAAGGTCTTGACCGATTTAGCCGGAAAATTTGTAAAATAGGAGAGAATGTTTTACTTTTTGGGCCCTGCAAAATTTCATAACGATCGGAACAATTTTTTATTCTTTATTTTTTATAACCAACGATCACATTTTTTTAAAAAAACTAAGAGCGCTCCATCTTCTTGCCCATTGGCGGCAAACGCGGGAAACGCGCTAGTGAGGATGAATCACACATCTATCCTCGCGGTAAAAAATTTAAAAATTTGAGAATATTGTGTGTTCTATCGCGACACAAAAAAGCACCTACATGGAATTGTCTTCAACATCATTTTTTAACAGAAACAAAATTTCTTTCCGTCCGTAAAAAAAAATGCATTGGAGACACGAAAACGTAATCAAACCCACGGGTTACCAACTATACCTACTGTTTTTTTTTTAGTTCACTTTTCGAGTTGAAAAATTTCTGTCCACAATCCCTTGCCATAGAGTGTATTTTTACTGAAGCCACTTATTGGAAGATAAGTGACTGAACACTGCACTATTCTTTTTAATTTCGTGAAAGGGAAACACAAAAAATTAGGAAAAAAAAACACTTTCCCCTCTCACTAGGTAATTCAGTGAGATTTTAAATAAAGAGTGGTCTTAAATTTTTAAATTTTAAAAATTCATCCTAGTTGATAAGACTAATTCATTTTTGGTTAAAAAAAATCAGTAGTCTAGTTTATATCACAATAAAGGGCAAGTCCAGATTTACAAAACCCAATTTGGCCCGGGGGATCAAACCCAGCCTCCAAAAAACCCGAGACCGCGGTGGGGGTATTTTTTTGCTGAATTTTTGGGTGCTTTTTGATTTTAAAAATATATGAATATCAAATTCTTATTAAATCACCCCCCCCCAGTTTAATATAGTCCGCGCCCGGGCCAAGGGAGACCATGGGTTAAATTTCCCGTTTTTTTTATAGTATTTATTTTGGTTTTTTCGTATCACAAAAAACAAATCAAATCCTTCAAGAGTGGGTGAATAAGGTTTAAAAAATTTAAGTATTGCTTTAATACATGGGCTACTCCCATGATTCGGAAAAAATAAGCAAAAACCTTGTTGACTTTGTTTTCCCAATGTTCTTTTATATTGGCGTTTTGTCCGAATTTTTTTTTTGCATTCAAATGATTTGGCGCAAAATGTTTATTGTTTATTGCTTTTTGCCCTTCCTCTTCACAAAGTTTGAGGGCTTTTTTGTTGTTGTTTTAATTGAAACGCTTGTGCTACTCTAATTTTCCCTTTACTTTTCCATATTGGGCCCCTTTAAAGATTTATTAAGAACATAACAAAAATTTTTTGTTTGTTTGGGATGAGCGAAGAAAACTTAAATTTCCCGCCCCCCAAAAATTTAGCTCGTGTGTTTTTTTTGTTTTTTTTCCGTGTTTGTTCGCCCTTTCTACCGGGGGAAAAGGCATATGCGATCTGATGAAAAAAGAACGACCTTCGTTTTCCTGAACTTTGACTTGCCAGTTTTTTTGGGGGCAACGAAGAAAATATTTCTCTGAAATTCGTACTTTTACGATTTTTTTCAATTTTTTTGGGGGCGATATTTTCGGACATTTGGACCGATTTTTGGCAAAAAGGGTGGGGTACAAAATTCATATTTTACATGCACATTAAGGGGAACGGTGATGTATTGCATTTGAAAGAAAAAGTTTGAAAAAGTTTCCAAATCTATAGAAATAAAGGTTTGAAAATTTAGTTTTTTGAGGTGTTAAATATTAAAAACCTTTATTTCTAATATTTTGGCTAAAATTTTTAAATTTTTCTTTTAAAAGTCAAAACACCCTTACTTTAATGTCCAGTGAAATATGAAAATTGTAGGGCCCCCCCCGTTTGGTCGAATCCCCCCAAAAAGACGAAAAAAGATTTTTGATCTTTCTCACACCTGTATGAAACTTCACAGGGGATTTTTTACCTTACTCACAGCCTTGTTACAAGCAATAAAAGATCCAAAAGCCTAAAGATTGCTTTTATGGGCCGTGTTAATTGTTTTTTTTATTTTAAAAAAATATTTTAAATTTTATAATTTAAAAAAACCATCCATCAAAGCGACTAAAAAAAGCGTTTTCGAAGTTCCTAGTATTAATAAATTTAGTCTTATATTTATATTTTTTCAAAGTATGTTTGGGCTCTGTAACGTTGTACTCTGGAATAATACTACGGCCACAAAAATAAGCTTTATATCATGCAATGTTACTTCACAGGCGCCCGGGCGTTATATCCGTAGTATTTTTAATTATAAATGCTGATATAAATCTATTAAATACTAGAAATACTTTAAAAAAAAAAAATACTAGTTTTTTAATTCAAATTGGCCCCATGATACCCATTTTATTTCCCCCCAAAACCTTTTATATTTACACTGGCTTGGGAGGGTCAATGGGGGGTTTACAAAGGTATCCTCACTCGGCGGCCATGACGGTGTACGCCCCCGCCACTAGCCATTTTCCCAGGTGATTTTAGTCCTCTATACAGAAAACCCCCCTAGGTGGTATGTACAGGGGTGAAAAATTTCAGGTCATTAGAGAAACGGTTTCGACCTGTATCGAAGCAGTAACAGAAAAAAAAAAAAGACTTCGAGCCAAGAGTCAAATGGAGACGCTCGCTCAAAATCATGCACAAATTTGTTTTACTGTGAAAAGCTCAATAATTATTAAGAACTAATTAGTTTTAAAGCCTATTTAACCCGTTCTTGCAAGATATCACAGTTTGTCTGAGATAAAAAACTGAAACAACTAATATAGGCCTAAAAATAAAAAAATAAAATAAAAAATGAACAAATTTTCAACACAAGCAAAGAACTAAAATAGTACCAAGTGATATTTGCACAACCCAAATTTTTCCTAGGTGCTAAAATCAAAAAAAACTCAAAAAAGCAGTGAAATAATAGGGGTTTTTTTTATCCAATTAGGGACCTTTCGTTCTCATTGCAATGCTGGTAAGTGTATCTTTGGGCGGCATCAAATAATTTCAATTTTCCAAGCAGAATTTAAAGAAGAAAACTTTAAATTTGAAAGTGAATGCTGACCCAGGTAGGCCTACGTTATGCCCAATAGAAAAAAACGGCACACTCGGTGGATCCAGTAAAAAATATATTTTCAATACAAAAAACAAAAGTGCATTAGAATTAAATATAAAATAGAATATTTATTGAAAAAAGTGCTAACATTTTGTAATCTACATAATTTTTTTTTTTGGCCACGAAGGAAAAAGATCCCGGTGTGGCACTGTAACAAAGGGAAATAAATCATAATCTAGGCCCAATGATGTTATTAACAAATAAAATATAATCTCATTAAACTAAGAAAACTAACTTTTATGTTTTTTGAAAACTTGATGGGGGGTTGGAAAAACGGTGGGGTTTGGGGAAAACATTTAAAAAACGCTTTGTTAATAAAACAACTTTTAAAAAAAAGAGAAAAAAAAAAACATGGAAGATTTTTAAGTAGCGAAATTTCCATGCAACCGTACCGACTATACCGGAGGGGCCCCCTCAAAGCGTGCACGCTTTTCTTGCCCCCATGCCGCCCACACAGCCCCTGAGCCACAGTCGACGTCACGCAAGAAGGCATGACCAAAAAACAGGGGATTTCAGTAAATATTTTTTATGGCGGTTTAGGGTTTCTGCCTCTCAACTCTACTGTCATCTTACATTGGGGGCATTCTTGGGTTTGGTTTAGGCTAGCCCCCAACTTTTTAACACTGCAATATTAGCCTGGGAAAAGGGGTATAGGGCCTACTCTTTCGGATTGGTATGGCCAAACCTCTTTTAACACTATTTTAGGGGAAAAGCCTGGGTACTGGGGAGGGACGCGAAGAAAATTAATGATAATCTTGTAAAACATACGCGCTTCGGCCCCTAAAGCGCCTGTCAGACGATTGAGAAAATCGCGCGAGCCAACTCGCGCGAGTAACTCTCTGGGAGTAGGCCTACACTTGTTTACATGGAACTCACCGCCTCCCGTCAGACGGTGAGCCAGCTCGCGCCCGCTACGAAAAATGTCCAGCTTGTTCAACTTCCTAGCAAGTCGAGGTAGCGAGAGCCAATCAGAACCCACTACCATAACACGTGGGCCAGTGAACACCAATAGGTGGCGTTGTTGTTACCCTTCATTGACTGTTCGTGTGACAAGGATGGTAATAAACTCGCGCGAGCCAACTCGCGCGATTTTCTCAAACGTGTGGACAGCCGCTTAACGAAAAGACCAAGGCATGAGGAGGATGATGACAGATGAGGGAAAAAGGCTATGGAGGTAGGAAAGGGAAGTAAAAAGGGAAATAATGTGAAGGGAACTAAAAATACAAGGATTTAAAAATGAAGGGAAATATAGTCGAAAGGAATCCGAAGATTAAGGAGACGAAACCTGCCACCGGTCCTTGACCAACTGCAGGAGTGAGAGACAACAACAACAACAACAACTACCTTTCCCCGGGGTTTGCCAGATATATGAGCGCTGATGTCCCCGCGGCAACTTTAGAAGTCGCCCAAATGTCGCCCAATTGGGGGGGGGGTCTGGGGGAACGCCCAGAAATCGCCCCGCAGGGCGTTTTTTTTTTTCATGTTTTTTAAAAAGGGTTTTTTTGACTCTACGGAAATTTTGGAGAATTTAAGCGAGATATTTATGGGTATATTACTATAGGCACAATAGATTAAACTAGGAAACGCTCAGTTGGACGCAGTTGATAAGCGAGCACGTGCTATAGCTAGACCCACATTGCACATTTTTTTAAATTTAAAATTTGCGACGTTCGCTGTCCACAGGGCCCAATTTCCAATATTATTTATTATTGCCAAGGTATTTGGGTACGAAAAACCCGTGTGTAAACCTTTTACTTGTGAATAAAATCCCCCGCCATCTAGAGGCCCTTTGACTCCTTGGGAAAACTATTTAACTTTTGTTGACAAATAATAGACTGCTTCCTCGAAAGTTTTTTGATTACTTTCTAGGTGGCAGTGCCTTTGAAAACTTCGCGCGTCTTTCGTTGCCATGGCAACGTTACTTTTTTTAAATGTAATTTCCATCTACACTACTTAGGCCTATCGGATCAAAATAAAATTAACATATTCGTGACCGGACGGACATTCTAAATGATTTGGCTATCTCAGATTTTTCCCCGTTAAGTTTTAGAAAAAAAATTTCGATTAACTTTAATGTAACTTTTTAACTTTTTTAACGATTTTGCCACAAAACTAATGGCATTCAATCGAGAACGAAGCTTGCGGATGGTCAAAATTTCAACTCGATCCGAGCCTCCGTTTCGAACGTTATGGCGAGAAAATACAAACAAAAAAACAAAAAAACAAACCCCAAAAAAAAAACAAACCAGTGACTAATTTTTCGGCAGAGTCAAATGGAAACGCTCGCTTCGCTCGCTTAAATTAAAGATTAAAAACTCTATATTAAAAGTAAAATAATTCTGTACCCCCGTGCTGAAACGATAATCTTGTAAAATCGGAGCAAAATAAAATGATAAAAACACCATCAAAAAGTTCGACACAACTTCACGTTTCGCGCACGTGCAGTCAAAAAACAACTGAGCTTCTGTATACAAAACAAAACGGGTTAAACGACAAAACGATACAGTTTAAAGATCATCTGCTTTGGCCTTCCTGCCTCAGCCTCACACACCCCCTTCTCGAAAATTCCACCCTATTGTTTGTATCCTGATGTGACATTTAACCAAAAAAAACGCCGCGTTTTTTTTTCGTGTTTTTTAAAAGGTGTATTTTGACTCTACGGGAAAATATTGGAGAATTTAAGGGAGTATATTTATGGGTATATTTACTAGGCACAATAGATTAAATTAAAGATAAAAACTCTATAATTAAAAGTAAAATATATTCTGTACCCACGTGCTAAAAAACGATAATCTTGTAAAATCGGACCCCAAGTCGGTTAATGAGTATTCTGTATGACTTCCCTAATATTTAAATTACAAAATACTATTAAAAATGGAATAATTTCTGATAAACATTATTTGTGTTTAAAGCACGCTGTGGATTGAGAAATTTTGAAAGTTTGGATTTTGTGAAGTAGGCCTAGCCCATTTCGGGACAGGCGACTTCCGAATATTTTGGTCGCTGTAAAAACATTGCTTGGTCGCCCAAACGGCGACAAATCGCCCAATGTGGCAAACACTGCCTTTCCCCCGGGCTAAATAGTAATACTATAGGCCCCCGGGGCTATTAGGAATTTAGGTACCAGGTAGGTCTAGCTTTAGCCCAAGCTAAATGTGTTATAGAATTTGCTAGGCCTAGCCTCCTGGCCTAGGGCCTAGGCCAGACCTGCCCTAGGGCCCTTAGAGTAACGCCGCTTTATCTTCATTACGTAGTTAATAAGATCCAGGTTCTCTACCTTAGAGGATAGGGTCTAGATGGTTTATCTATGCCTATGCATTGAATGAAATAATAAATACACAAAGGCCTAGTAGGCATTGTTTTTGGAAATACACAAAGCCTAGCGAGGGCCTTCTGGGTTAGGCTGTCACCATGCACAGATGTTTCGTCCCACCCGTATTCGGCAATATTACAAATCGCATTTACTTACTCCCACAACACAGACAAAAAATAATTATGTGCCGCTCGTTCTGATTAAAAATAGCCTACCTTAACATAAAATTAAAAACTAAAAAGCATAACAAAAGTAAGAAAGTAACAGAATTCAGAAGTAAACAAACCGGGTCGTAGCGTAGGGCTATTCGATAATCGATATAAATCGAAAATCGAAACTTGGTTTATGAGCGGCAAAAATGAATCATGACTGAAAATTTTGCAGGTATTTGTATTTCTAGACTTGACTCGGACTCAACTAACTAACTAAAATATGTATGGTTAAACAAAATCAGGCCCGAGTAAAAATATGGTAAAAGAACTTTGATTCATTGCACCGCATGTTTGAATTGAACAAAACGATAATTATTTTAAGTCCAGAAGGGGTGTGACAAATAGTTAAAAAAGATTCGAATTTCGAACAGAAATGCTACTTGCGCCCTAAGCTTGCGCCTTCACTCTTCTAGCATGCTAGTTGGAAAACCTAACTTAGTCCCTTTTGATAATAGATATTACAATGGCTTCGAGCAAATACGAATGGGATTTAACATCAACTAAACGATGGTACAAGCCTAGGTCTAGTGGTGGTACCAATACGGATGCTCCTTTGTGGGATGAAAAAGAGAAAATCATAGCCAGTACTGATGATAACCTGACATTCACCCGGGAGGTAAGCTGACGAGGGTTTGTTATTAGGAAAGCGGGCAAGCCTACCATTGCTGGCCCATAGGCATATGTATTATTATCATTCAATTTTTACCCAAAATTTTTTTGTTAAATGCATTGTTGTTGTAAGCTACTAATTCAAATATTTACGAAAATGTAATTATGTTGTTTCTGCATCTATGAATTTTAGATTTATTTAGTTGTCCCCCTTTGAAATCATTTTATAACTGAATAGGATAGACTTTAAAATAAATAAAAAAATAAAAAATAAATAAAAGGGCCCAGAGTGCGAATGTAAGCTTGTAGAAATCGATTTCTATAAAAAGTCATGAGCTCTCACGTTATTAAAATTCTGTGACAACTATTTAAAGTCCGCCCACGTAACTCGTGACTCATTTCTCATAAAAAACGAAAAATACATGAAAAAATATTTAGCGGAGCAAAGGAACTCGGTTACGAGTTGTACCTAAGAAAGCTCAAATTAAAAAAATGGGGGATTGTTTCATATAAATCCCGCCTCAGCTCTTTTTATTTAAAACAAAAAATGATGCTTTTTGATGTTTTTGTTACAGTGATCACAAAAACAAGGTAGCAGAACAATAAAAAAACTACTGGTTTCAATAACTTTATCAAAAAAATTTCAAATTGCTCTTTTTGGTAGGCGTAGTTGGCTTACCATGGCCTAGGCTGGGCCCTACCCCAACTGTGCGAAAAGTTCCCATGAAGACTGGATTACAAGGACTTTAGTCCACCGTACAGCCGGCATCCATATGATCGTACGAAAATGTGTTATTCGAAAGGACAATTTTAAATTTGCCTCCCTTGGCACAGCTGTTGTGGCACAGCCTTCCGAGTTTCCAGCTCACCCGGTACATGGGGGCGCAAACCAACCTAACCTTCTTTACATTGTGGGTGCAGTCCTGTAAAAACACTGCGCTGGGGGCCTGGGGCCCAGGCGTAAAAGGGCCCCCTATTATTTTCTGTAGGGCCAATACGCCCAGTCATAGAACAATATTAGGCTAGTCAATTTAACCCCGGCGGGTGGAGTATTAGTATAAAATAAAGAATAGAATAGGGGTTTTGATGTTTACCTAGTCCAGGGTTCCCCTAACCCTTCTTTTCGCATTAGTATTCGGTTTTTAGGTCGGTGTAGGTATGCCGATACCCCTAAGGGAGGGGTTTAGGGCCTACACTTCACAATGGCCTTAGCCCACAGTTGGGCCAATTTTCATGTCACCCCCAAAACAGGTGTGTTTATATTGCGATGTAAGCTTTGTATTAATGCGATAGGATAGTGCAGTCTTTTGAAAAACCTGAGAAGGTTTGGCCTAGTAATGATCATTGTCTAAGTGTCTACAGTGCCCCTCATCTTTGGGCCTTATCTTGTTTGGAGAACTTACCCCCAACCCTTTGCCCTACAGTTCTTAGTTCGCCAAACCCCAGCCCCGTGAGAAATGATCAAACTTGGGCCCTGCCGCAAACCTTATGTCCACTACGGACGTTTCTCGGTTACCGGTAACAAAAAAGAATCTCCCCTACTCAATAAACAAAACTCTGAATCACGTACATGTATTCAAACCAATATGCAGCCCCATTTTCGATACCGGCTGAGAGGAGATTTTTTTTGAATTATTTCCAACTTTTTTAAATCTGAATACTTGGTAACTTAACTTGTCCCCTTCCTTTAATGCTATAAAAGGTACCGAGGTGATTGGCAGAAAAAACATGAGTGAATGGTGCAAAAAATGCAGCTTTCAACTTTTAAAAGCACTATGTTTTTTAAATTTTAAACCCTAGGGTTGTAACATTTCTTTAAAATATGTACCCCCCTAGGCCATGTACATAAGTATGACTTGACAGCTATCTACAGTAACGGTACCTAGGTAGGCCTACTGTATTGGGTTTTAAATTTTTTGTTGATGTTTTTTTTAATTTTATTTTTAAAAACAAAAACTTGTATGATTTTTTACAAAACACTATTGATTTTTAGTACTGTATCCCTGAAAGAGGTCCTGCTTATAACTTAAAATTAAGCACAATCTAGACCTAAAAAATAGTAGCTAGTTTGTGGGCCTACCACTTTTCTAATAAATTGCTCATTGACATTTTGCTCCATTTCCCTCAAACCATTTGATCTTTTTTATTTGGGAAACCCCACTTTTAATCAATATGATTTTAAAAATATATGTTTTTAAAAAAACACCTCCCCCCTAGATTTAAAAATGCAATTCTGTCCTTCACAACGAGTGAAGCCAAAAAATTTATAAAGATGTAATTTCTAACCCAAAAATTTAATTGTTTTTCAGAAAAACACTACACAAAATTGTTGTGTGGGGCCCCAAATGATAATAAAAAAGGGGCGTTATATTTATCAGTCTAGGCATTTGTGTGATGTTTTTCATGGACCCCAAAACACACATGCAAATTATTTGAATTGAAAACAAAAAGCCTTTTTTCTGTAGAACTAGTTTAACATCCTTATAAAAAGTAAAATAAGAAAAGTTTTATTTTACACTGTTATGCTTGCTACAGACCGAAATTGGAAAACAATTATGTAGTTGTTGAGAAAGTCCCATTACCCATCCCAAAAGCTGAATTTATATTTGAAAAACAGTTTGACCCCACTGGAGCTGCTTATTTTAACTTAGGCCTACATATCTGTGTTCATTTTGCATTCCCTAGTATGCTTTCCAAATGGGGGGCTAATAGAAACAGGCCCAATAAACATATTGCAGGGAAGTCTTTCTACAATTTTTGTGGGCTGAAAGGGTTGGAAACTGTTTTTTTTTCCCTTGGAATTCGAAGTATAAATTTTGCATAAAAAACATAGGTTGTGCAAAAAGGCCCTACTGTTTTCTACACCCAAATTAAACATCCCTAATAATAATAAAGCTTTTATGGATGGCGGGGAATAAAAAAATTTAAAAAAAACATTTGGCTTTAAATTTGTAATAAAGGCTATATTATGCAATAAAATTAATAAAAATACCAGACATTTTTATTTTTTATTTTTTTTTTAATTTGTATTTATAGTTATATTTTGAATTATTTTTATTATTTTTATTATTATTATAGTTATTATTTTTTTTTAGTTATTATTTTTTATTATTTTTATTATTTTGTTAATCATTTTATTACGTAGGTACGATATAAATTTTACGTCATGTTGGCACTTTTTTTAAATTTTTCCCGTTTTTCATGTTTTACTCCCTTGCAATATTTTTATTACGATTTAACGCTGTTCGGGCTGTGAAGGTAAGAAAATTTTATCGACGTACAAAATAGACGTCGAATTTATTATCGTCGTCGAAAAAGAATTTCTAGTAGAAATCGCTTCTATCGGAACGTTAGCTATGTTTTACGTGATCGAAAAAGTATCTATTGTAGCTAGGATAACGATAGAAACGTTTTCTATCGTTACTTGGGTTTTACATGATCGCATGCAGGATTTGCGGAATGCTTTGGGTTTTGGACCTAGTGTTTAAAAAATCGTACCCAGGACCATATCGTCACACAGTGGAGTGGAATTGCAGAGGTTAAAAGGGGATATAGGGCAGGCCGTTGACTTTTTTGGGACAGGCGGGGGCCTACATAGTGGACGTTGCTTGGGCAACGGAACCTAAACCCAGGGACTCGGGGCCCCCTACCCCCAGGGCGAAATAGGGGGGGAAGGGGTCGCCCGCCCACCCCAAATTTTTTTGGGGGGGGGGGGCACAATTTGTATGTATGTAACGACAAAACCTCACCATAAAAAAAAATGAATAAAAAAAATATTTTTCATGCACTGCGCCAAAACTATTCCATTGCGGGCTCCCAGCAGTGCGAAAATGTAAGCTTGTAGAAATCGTTCTATAAAAAAGTCATAGCTCTCTATCGTTATCTCAATTCTTGACAACTATTTTAAAGTCGACCACGTAATCGTGACACCCCACTTCTCATAGAAAACGATAACCAGTGACAAATTTTACGTGAGCAAAGGAACTCGGTTACGGTTGTCCCCCTATAAAAAAGCTAAAATTAAAAATGGCGGATTTGTTTATATCAATACCGCCTAGCTTTTTATATTTTAAAAACAATAAAATGATGCTTTTAGATGTTATTTGTTACACGAGACACATAACAAAGGGATGCAGAACAATAATAAACATCTAGGTCAATAACTTTTCCAAAAAATCTTCAAATTTCTCAGTTTTCGTGGGGGGGGGGTTTGGGGTTAGCCATGGCCTAGGCTAGGCCCCCGCCCATACTGTGCGTAAGCTTTCCCTGAAGAGGATTACAAGGGCTTTAGTCCACCTTACAACCCACCAAAACACGAAAAACGGAAAGGCTTTTAAATTTGGTTTTGAAAGTTTTAAACCTTCCGGTTTCCCGCGTCAGCCGTGGGCATGTGGGCCGCAAACCAAACCCAACCCTTTTTTACATTTTGGTGGGTGACATCCGTTAAAAAACCTGCCTAGGGGGCCCAGGCCGGCGTAGAAGGCCCATTTTTTCTGTGGGCCAATTACGACCAGTCAAAACACAAAAATTTGGCTAGTCAATTTAAGCCCGGGATTTTGGGGTAGAGTATAGAATAGTACGTAGAATAGAGGCTTTTATGCTTAGCCCAGATCGCAGGGTTTCCCCCAACCTTACTTTTCGCATTAGTATTCGGTTCTAGGGCTCGGTGTAGGCTATGCCGATACACCAATGGATGGGCTAGGCCTACACATTACCAATGGCCTTTTGCCCCCAGTTTTGGCCTAATTTTAGTCATCCCAATCTAGGGGCTGTTTCATTTGCGATGTAAGCTTTTTGATTAATGCGATAGGTAGTGATGTCATTTTTTTAACCTGAGAAGGATTGGCCTAGCATAGGCTATAGCCTAGTAAAATGTCACTTTTCTAAGCAGTCTACAGGCCCCCCCTTTGGCCTTTTCTTTCTTGGAAACTTATCCCCAAATTGCCCTACAGTTACATTAGTTCGACCAAAACCCCCAACCCTGAGCAAAGATCAAACTTCGGACCTCACGCAAACCTTTGATCCATCGGAAGCTTTCTCTGTTTCCGGTTTCAATAAAAAAATCTCTACCTACTCAATAACAAACTCTGAATCACGTAATGTATTCAAGACCAATATGGGCAGACCCCGGTTCAACCCCGGTGAATGGGTGATTTATTTTTGAAATTTTTTTCCAACTATTTAAACTGAATACTTTGGGAATTAAATTGTCCTTTCCCTATTTAATCTAACAAGGTACCGTAGGTGATTGGAGAGAAACATGAGTGAATGGTGCTAAAGAAGCAGCTTTCAAATTTTCAAGACTATGTGTTTTAAAGTTTAATCCTACGTGTAGTAAAAATTTCTTTTAAAAAAAGTTTCCCACCTGGCCAAAGTACAGTAAGTATAGACTTGACAGCATCTACAGTAACGGTACCTAGGTAGGCCTACTGTATTAGGTACTTTATTTTGCTTGGATGTATTTTTTTAAAATTATTTTTTTAAACAGAAACTTGTATGATTTAACAAAACACTATTTGATTTTGTAGTACTAGAGCCCGCAAGAGGCCATGTTTTTAAAAAAAATATAAAATAAAAGCACAATTCCCAGACCTCAAAATAGTAGCTGTTATGTAGGCCTCCACATTTTTTTAAAAAAATCTGACTTGGATTTTGCTCCTACTCCTCTACAAACCATATTTATCTTCTTTTGTATGGCAACCCCATTAATCAATAGGATATTTAAAATATATGTATTTAAAAAAACCTCTCCCCTAGATTTAAAAAAGTCAATTCTGTCCCTTCACAACGAGTGAAGCCAAAATTATATAAAGTGTAAATTTCTAAACCCAAATTAATTGTATTTTAGAAAACACTCCAAAATGTCTGTGTAGGGCCCAAATGATAATAAAAAAGAGGCATTTTATTTATACAGTGAGTAGAGTAGAGTATTTTTTCCATTTGATCTAACAAGTAACATATGGGATCGTCAAGATTATTAAGATTAGTTGAGGCACTTGGAGAGTGTTCATGTGACACACACACACATCTAATTATTTTGAATTGGAAACAAAAATGCCTTTTTTCTGTAGAACTAGTTTCAACATTTCCTTATAAAAAGTATAATAAAAACAAATTTTTTTTTTTCACTGTTTTGCTTTTACAGCCCCCCCAAATTGGAAAAAAAATTAGGTTTGTTTTGTTGAGAAAATGCCATTTCCCATACAAAAGCTGAAACCCGATATTTTTAAAACAGTTGACACCATGGAGTGCTTATTGTTTTAGGCCTACACTATTGGTTCACTTGTCCTTCCCATAGCCTTCCCAAATGGTGGGTAATAGAAACATGGCCAATCAACATATTGCAAGGGGAAATCTTTTTACAATGTTTTTTAGGCTGTAAAGGAGGCAATTGTATTTTTGCCTTGGAAAACGAAGTATGAAAATTTTCATACAAAAATAGGCTTGTGCAAGAAGACTACTGCTTTCTAATCCCAAATTTAAAAATACCAATAAAAACAAAGCTTTTCTCGGATGGCAGGGATTGTATAAAATTGAAAAATCAGTTGGGTTTTAAATTGTAACCCAAAGGGATATTATGCAATGAATAATAAAAAATACACAGACTTTTTTTTTTATATTTTTTAAATTTATTATTTATAGTTATATTATTTTTTTATTACTTTTTATTTTTATCTTATAATAAAAATAATAATAATAATAATAATAATAAAAAATAATAATAATAATAATAATAATAAAAATATTATTTTAAATTATTTATTATATTTTTTTTCATTTTTTACGTAGAATTGAATTTCGTCAGTTGGTAGTTTTGAATTTACCCCTTTTTTTTTTATTTTTTCACTGCCTTTCAATGATTTTTATTTGCGATTTTTAAAGCTGAAACTGGCTGTGAAGGGACAAAAATTTTTTGACGCAAATAATATTACGTCGATAATTATTACGTACGTCCCCTAAAGAAGTTTTTAGTAGAAATCGCTGTCTATAGAGAACTTGCTATTAGGGTTCTGATCGCAAAAGTTATTATTGTAGCTAGAGATAACGATAGAAAACGTTTTTTTATCGTTTTCTCTGGGTTTTACCTGATCGCACTGCAGAGTGCTTATTAGACGATTGAGCGCGCGAACGAAGTCTTTTAACTATTTAATTCGAAATCAATGTTTTTTTCTGCGAAAATGGGAGTTCGCTCCAGAACGGCCCCAATGCGAACAGTTGAGCTGGAAAAAGACATCCCTTACAAGTTCTTAGGGTGAAAAAAAGGGTAAAGAAGTCACATTTTTTTTTAAAGACAAAGTTTTTTTTTTTGGAACAAATCTTCATTTTCAATCATGTTTGCATCAGTGACCAAGGTGTTTTGAATGTTTTCACAGAAAGGGACCCAAAATTTCACTCGGAGATTGAGTAAACCTTGCAATCATTCCCTGTATTTCGTACTGGCTATGTTTTCCATAATATTGTATGCATTTTAAAACATATTCTATTCGAAACCAGAAATAAGAAATCTATCCCGATCGTTGTTTGAACCCGGGTATAAAGGCACCCATAGCTAACTTGACTAGAAAAACGCCAAAGTCGTTGTTAGACGAGTGAGCGAGTCATAAGTTGAGTCCGGAAACACTTGCATTTAAGTTGATGGCCTATTTAAGGTATACATGAAAGGCTTTTGAGTTTATTTGGTATGAGGGCTCGTCAACTGTACGGCCATAATGCGCCACTCTATATCCTATGATAGGCTAGGGAGGAAAGACCTGCTAATCCCCTTTGGTAGGGGGATGAAAGGGAATGCGAATGTTTCCCGGAAGCAAACTAAAACAGCACTCGCTCCCCTTTTCTAAAATACTACACTTTTTCTTTCTTTTTTACTACCAAATTAAAGAAAATTAATTGCCCCCGCCAATAAATTTTTTTCGCAGGTATTATTTTTATTGTTTTTTTCTTCTGTTTTGTAAAGTTACTTTGGAGGTGGGGGAGGCCCCAACGGTACCTTTGGGGCCCCGCAGGGCTACCGTACATTAAAACTGATTTGATGCTTACGGTTTTTTTGACTTTGGTCGAGCACATGATATTGAAGGTCCCAGACAGAAAACCCCAAAATTTTTTCCCCTTTTTGAGGACTACTTCGGTTGGACTTTCCTTTCAAATTTTTGTTTTTTTAATAAAACTTGGCTGTCGGGGTACGCCCTGCGACAAGTTTTTATTTTTTTCCCAGAATTTTATTAATGAGTCTTTCTGTGATTTGTCATTATGTAATATACGTGTTTATGCCCCGGTTTTAGCAGTAGTTGTTGCCATTTATGGTGATATTTTTCTTGTGGTTGTAAATTTCTGGGCCTGTTTTGTAGGGTTCATGGTTCACCATCAAGCACAACAACGAGGTCATCGAGGCGGTTGGCATTCCTGTCCCAGGCTCTGAGCAATGTTTGACAGTAACCGTGGGCGGTAGCCGAGACTCCCTCGCACTCTTCACTGTGGACGAGGTAGGTCTAGGATGCAAGCCTCACATATACAGGCGTTCCAGGAAGGTAAAAGGGGGGGGTTTACCCAAAGTACTTTAGAATACCAAAAAAAAATGGGGGGGCCGGGGGGGTCGCCCCCGGAAAAAATTTTTATTTTTAGGTCATTTTGGTGAAAAATCTGTGCGTTTTTTGAGAATCACAATGACCAACTTTCAAAACATTAAAAGCCCTTTTTTTATAATTTTTTTTTTAAAAAAAAGGGGCTTTTACAATTGAACACTAAAGGGTTCCACTATTAGAAGGATTTCAGGGACATGAATGGTTAAAAAGTTAAGTGAATTTTTTATAAATTTTTTTGCATTTTTAAAAACTATTTGACAGCATAAAACAAAACTAAATCAAAAAAAAAGCAAATTTAAAAATAAACGTTGAAAAGTGCAAAAGTGCATTTAAGTGCATATGATTGCATAAAATTATTTTACCCGAAATGTAGAGTTGAAGAGAAAAGAAGAAAGGTGAGTTTAAACAGCAAAACTCAACCGGCGCACTTTCTTGCTCATATGGTTTTTTTTGGCAAAAGGGGGGGGGGGTTTGTCCCCCCCCCCCCCCTTGGATACGCCACTGCACATGTAGTTTGTAGGACTCTTGGTTCACCATCAAGAAGGCAACCTAAGTAGTCTGCGCTGGAAAGAGTCCGGATCACACTTGATCACAATTGGCATAGGAACCCTTGCTTCGAACTTTGCTCTACCGTAGGCTGTGTATTGTGTATTCCCAAAGTCTATACGAGGTTGTCTCCTCCCGAGACGTATTCTCCCCGTCGCTAATGGGGCATCACCACGATTGCGGCCAACCAGCGGCTCCCATTGCGAATATTATATTGAACGCTCTGACCGTATTCTCACATCGATGACGTTGGAGTCAACCGGGCCGATTTAAAAACTCTTAAGGCTATTCGACCGCGTTTTTCTATTTTCCTAAATTTTCAACACAGTCAAAATATAGTTATTATGTTATATAGGCCTATGTTTGTATGTTCCAGACCGGCGAGCGTAGGATGAGCTTGAAGTTTGGTTGTCGCAGCCACCCCCCACTCTCGGCAGTCAACAACTGCATGACATGCGTTCAGCACCTCAGGAACTTTGTGCCGGTTCATCACACACCACGTGGTATGTGCTGTTCAATATCTTATAGGCCATACTAGCGGTAGGATGTTGTGGCTAAGAAAAGAACTGCTAAAAATTAAAATTCAGAATTTTACCGACAACAATTTATATCTTCCTGAATATCAGTAGTACCAGCATTTATTAATATTTAATAGTATTCGAGTCTTATTGTGATCCTAGTGACATCATCAATACTTTTATTGTAATATATTATATGATAATATTAATAATAATAATATAATAATCCAACACAATCCGGGATTTGAACCCTGGTCTCCCACTTTCCGGGAGGGATTATACCCTACACTGCATCCTTTTTATTTACTTTACTTAATTTATCTACAAAATACAATGTAAAATATAGAGTCCTCTTCAACAGCTCTCGGACATCCCATCACAATTGAGGGGCGTCATGCAAGAAGGGGATGACTGCAATATACTAGTTTATCAGCTACGACACTGAGAATCAATCGACTTCCCGAGTCCAAACAGTTATGGTTAATGAGATCTGTCTGACGCGTCTTGACTTGGTTTCAGAGCCGAGCTATCCGACTGTCTTCGTCCAGGAGGTTCTCCGAGGGATGGCTAGTGGACGCACACTTCAAGGAGGGTTGCCCGGTAAGCATTCCCGATGCTATATATTATTTTGTGTCTAGCCTCCTGACAGGTCCTGTGAATGTATTCTTCTCGTCGCTAATAATGGGGCACCCACACGGTCGCACATGTTGATGGCTGCCCTCAGTCCTCAATATTTATCTTTTCAAAGGTTCATAGTTTAGGTATAGTGTCATCAATGAAAATAAACCTGTTTTCTTGTTTGCAGCCGGTGAGTTTCTTCCGTTCGGCTTCACCGTGGAGGAGGCATTAGAGGCCGTAATCTCGGATGTCAATTTCCCAGAGATGATGGCGGCAATACACAAGGTCGTTGAAAACCTGGAGACACCTCACTCGAGTTAAAACCCGCTAGTTGAAAATATCTACGTGTTTACCGTAGGCAGGCATAGTTACGAGGTAGTAATGGCCGTAGGTTATAGATCCCACCAGGTGTACGTGTAAGTACTCCGTATAACATTTTAAACATTGTATAATTTGTAGTGGAATATTGTCTAAATAAATCACACTATTTAACTTGACATTTCTAAATATATTCACGGCCTATATTGGTAGTCTTGAAATAATCAGAGGGTTCCATAGTTACCTTTACAACTTGTTGGGCTTGTTTTTAGCGTATCTGCTTCTAATGCAGAAGGTCCAGGGTTCGATTCCCGCCAAAGTCAGAAGTTTTTTAACTTCTGATTTGGACTTAAGTCCATCAGTTCATGTCTTAGGAGTTTGTAATCGGTGACTTTGGAGCCGTCCCCAGCAACGAAAACACATAATAAATTCAGAGTTGTTCTGAATCGGCCTTGTTTATTCTGGCGTTGATTCGCGGAGTTCGCACTGTCCATACCACTGACTGCTATATTTCCTATTAAAAAGTATCGATCTTTGGTTGATCACGCTCACTCGTCGATTGCGTCGGGACCTACAGGGTTGGCTTGGTCACTTTGATTTACTGTCCCCCACTGAAAATCAGTTATATAACTGAGTGGGTAGACTCTAAATACAATTTATTTATTTATTTATTAAAATTTAAATGCCAGCGCCTTACACGAGCCATCAGCGCACGGCTGGCTGGAAGGCATAGCTTCACTGCACACAACGTAATTTTTCTCACTTACATATAAAATTATTGTTTCAAAATGGGAGTGAATAGGGAACTCAACAGCTTACCTTGGTCAGTGACGGCAGGGACATTGTAGTAAATAAAGGGATCTTTTTGGGGAAATGTTTTCCCAAACTTTAAAAAACCCAAGACCCACTTTTCAGAAACCCAAAAATTTTTCGGGACCCCAACTTAAAATCTATTTTTGGGACGAGACAGAAAAGCGCCAAGTCTTTAAAAAACACCCCCGGAAAATCAATGGGGACTTTTTCCCTTTTTTGTGTATTTTGGGTTTCCGCTAAAAAGGGGCCAAAACCACGGGAACCCGGTTTTGGTGCAAAAATTTTTTTAAAAAAACCCCTCCCGGGTTGATTTTTTTAAACTCACAAAAAATAAAAAATTATTATTTTTTCCCCCGTTTTTTTGTTTTTTCTACCGTTTCACATTTTTGGGGGACTTTTTTTTTTCCTTTTTATATTTTTTGGCAACTCAAGTTTGGGGAAAACACTGATAATATATATACAAAAAAAATAAAAACGTCTAACGTTTCCGCCAAACAGTGAATTTTTCACTCGAAGGGGTGAGCTGTTTTTTTTCCCTATTTATCCCTTTTTTTTCCTTTTTTAAACTTTTAACATAAGTTTACCTTACTCTTTTTAACTTTGTTGGGCCCCTAAAAAAACAGTGTTTTTTAAGTTGTTAAAACTGAATAAAATTTAATTCAAAAAAAACAACATGCGGGTTTTTTTTTTTAACCCATTTTAGCAGTCAGGGTTGCCTTTTAAAAACGGTTTTTGGGGGTGAAAAAACGGATCAACGGAAATTTTATGCCAATTAAAAAAAAACAAAAAAACACAATTTTTTTTGGGTTTCAAAAAATCTATTTTAAAGGGGCGATAACCCCGTACGGGGGAAATTTATTTTTTTTATAAAATAAATTGAAAAATTTTTGGGGAATTTTGGGGGAGGTTTGCGGGTGGGTTTAAACAAAATTAATTAACCTGGCGGGGTGCTAGGGTGGGGGGGGCCGGGTAGGTAAAAACAAATTTAAATTAACCTGGCGGGGTGCATTTTGGGGGGAGGTTTCCCGGGGTTGGGAAAACTAAATTTAAAATTTAAAATTTTGGCTGGGGTTGTGGGGGTGGGGGGTAGGAAAAACAAAATTTAAAATTCCGGGCGGGTTGCATAGGTGGGGCCCGGGGTAGGAAAAACTAAATTAAAAATTAACCGGGCGGGTAATATGGGGAGGGCCGGGAAAGGAAAACTAAATTAAAATTTAAAACCGGGGCGGGTGCATTGGTGGATTTCCCGGGATTTTCAAAATTAAATTTTCCCCCCGGGGGTTTGCATAGGGTTAGGTGCGGGTAGGAAAACAAAATTTAAATTTTAACCTGGCGGGGCCCTATGGTGGGAAGGGGAGGGGAGGTAAAACAAAATTAAATTAACCGGGGGTGCTTTATGGGGGAGGTGCCGGGTAGGTAAACTAATTAAATTAACCGGGGGGTTTTTAGGTGGAGGGGCCGGGAAGGGGGGGAGAAAACCCGGGGCTTTTTTTGGGGTTTTTTGGGGGCTTCGGGTTTTGGTGGGGGGTCCCCCCCCCCCCGGGTAGGTAAAAAAAATTTTAAATTTAACCTGGCGGGTTTCTAGGGGTTTGGGGAGGGGCCGGGGTAGGGTTCCTAAATTAAAAATTTAACCGGGCTGGTGCTTTGGGGTGGAGGTGGGGGGCCCTAAAACCGGTTGTGAGACGAAAAAAATCGTTAAAAAAAAAAAAATGCTTTAGGGGTGTACCTAAAAACCCCAAATTTGGCCTCAAATCAAAAAAAATAGGCCTTATTTTAGAAAATTATTTTTCTAAATTTTTTTTTAACCCAAAAAATTGCAAAATACATATGGGATATCTTTTTAAAATTTGGTATATTTAGCTTAAACGGTTTTTTTAAAAGGTTTTGGGTTTTTTCTTTAAGTTTTTCTAAGGATTTTAAAGTGCTCAAACAGGATTTTTTTTTTTTTTCTTGGTGGAAACCCCTTTTTTTTTAAGTTTTATATTCAATTGGGAATGCACATAAATAAATCAACAATGAAACTATCCAAGATTAAATTGGTTAAAATGTATCATTTCATTTTCCGTGCGTTGCCAGTTGTCAAACCGAAAGGCTATTCAACCCGGGTTTTTCCTTGGGGTGAATGAAAAATAATTTACATTTGCGATCTAAAGGAAGGGCTCAAAAAATTTTGACGGGTGTTTACTGTTTGACACAAATTTTGGGGATCTTTCTTGCCTGTTAGTAAAAATGAAAAAACTTTTTCCTCACATTTTTGTTCAATAACCCGTCACTTTTTTGATTTTGATCTTTTAATTTTTTTTAAATAAATTTGTGCTTTCCCCAATAGAAATTGTCCCTAATTTTAACATTGTCATACCCATGTTTTTTTTAGTAAAAATTTAAACTTAAAAACATAATTTTTAAATATGGAGGGTGTAGCCTACATATTTCTGTAAAAAATTACATTAAAATTTAGAACTAATTCGAAGATAGTGGAAATTTTCAACGGTTTGGGTTTGGGTTTTAAAGGGAAATAAAGTAATTTCGTTTTACAAAGGACGTGAAAAACCAACATTCAATTATCCCAATAAACAATTTTGAAGGGGGAAAATTTACTTATTAATTTACCCAAAATATTCAAGAGGTACAAAAGTTTTATTCAATTCATAAAAAATACAGTAAGTCATATAGTGCCAATTTAAATTGAACGCTCAATATTAATGATATCTAATATAATGAAATATGAACTTTACAACCTTAACGCAACGCTTGCAATGAAAAGGCACTCTGTTGACAATCAGGTAACGATAGTGTGCTCACCGTTCTATTGACTTGACCACATGGGCTTAAAGCTTTGCAGTTTGAAAAGGCAAAATTTAAACTCTTTGGCTTTATACTTTGTTTTTTTAAAAATTTAAAGGTTAACCCCCCAACCCCCCAAGGGTTTTCCTAGGAGTGGGCAAAAAAAGGGAAATCTCAAAATAAAACCCATTTTCCCAAAGGGGTTCAAATGGGGTTTCCAAAAAAGGGAAAAAAAGGGGATTTTAAAATTTTAAAATTAAAATTTTGGGGGCATAACTTTTGGTTTTTTGGGGGCCAATTTTAAGATTTTTTCGGGTTTTGTTTTTTTTTTTATATTATTTTAAAATGAGTTTCCCCTTTGGCCCCTTATATTTGGGGGGGACTTAGGGCGGGTTATGTTTTACTTTTAGACAAAAATTTAAAAAGGTGACTACACCGGGATGGAAAACCGGGCCCCTTTTTAGTTTGTCCGGTGCTTTGCTTTTTACCCATTTAAACCAAAAAAAGGGGACCAAACCATTTAAAACTTTTTTAATTTTTTTAAATTATATAAAAGGCCCCTATTATTTTTTATTTTTTGAAATTTCTGTCTAAAGTACTGATATTATATATATCGTATAATCATATGAATACAAAGCTTTTAAGCATAAGCCCACTTAAAGGACATAGTAATGTTATTGATTCATGGCAATTGTAGTAAAAGTTTGCCTCGCGGGGTTTTTTCAAAAACCCAGAACCTCCGATTTTAACCCCTTTCCCATAGCTCTCCCAAATTGAGCTCCCGGGGGAACAAAGAAAAAAACCTTTACTAAAACCTGCTATTTTTTTGGGACTTTTAAACTTCCATGATATAAACCCCAACAGAAGACTGCCATTTTTTGCTGTCATAACGGAAAGATCAATGGATTTTCCCAATAAATTTCCCAAATCTAGGGTTAAAAAATTTTTTGTATTCATCTACCCCCAACCCCAGCTACAACATTTAAAGAAAAACATGTCTTAGACCAGGTACAAACAAAACAAGCATCAACTTTTTTGTCACAAAGACAATTTTTACGGGGAAACGTTTTTAAGGGAAACCTTGGCAATCCTTGAGACGGGTTATAAATTATCCCCCCCCCAGGGGTTTCAAACAGACTTTCCAAACAGCTATGGTCTAAGGACTTGGTTTTCTCCCCAACTTTTTGTATTTTAGTTTCGGGTAGTTGATGCAAAAAAAGCGGGCTTCCGATTGTCTGGGTTCAAGGTTTAAAGGGAGCTAAGGGGAAAAATTTTATTTTAACATCTAAAAACCTTGGGTAGCCCTGTGAAAGTCTTTAAAAAGGGCTAGTAGTACTTTTTTTGGAAGGGAAACCCTTTTAGCGGGTTGGGAAAAGAAAGATAAACCCAAAAATAATTTTCACAGAAACCACTCTATGATGGGGGGGAACCAGGACAATAAAAAATTACTGACTTAGAAGCTACAGAAACAAGGGGCATATTCCCGTCCCTTAAAAAAAAAGATGTTTCCCAAATATCGTCGGTTTATGCGTTCGCAATATAAATAAAATTTTGGCTACATTTGAAAAAATTTCCCCTCGCTGTCATTTACGAGGGGCTGCTTCCTACAAGCTCTCAATCGGAACGGAGTGGGGCCCTGATCGTAAAGCCCGGCCGCGGCGCATTTTTCGAGCGGGAAAATCACAAAAATTTAAAGGATATTTCCGAAACACCACATTAATGAAATAAATACATTTTTATTTTTTTTTTAAATTTTTAAACTAAAAATTCAGAAATTAAAAAAGCCCCGCCCCAAAACCGGGGGGGGTTTGTTTTTTTTGGTTGGGGGGGGGGGGACTTTTTAAATTTGCTAATTGGGAAAGAAATAAAAAAAATTTTCCCACCTAGGGGGGTGTTTCCCTACAAACCCAAAATTTCAAAGAAAATTATAAACTTTTTTTGTTATTACACCAGAACTTGTTTAAAAGAAAATTTTCTCCCGAAAAGGGGGGCTAAGGGGGGGAACAATTTTAAAATAAGGATTATTTTCCTATCGGGGCAACACTTTGGCGATCCCTGTCCCCCTTTTTAAAAATATTTTTTAAAAAAATTAAAAAAATTTTTTTTTTTTTTTTTTTCTTGGAAAAGGGGGGCCTCTTAAAGCCTTCTTTGTTTTGCTATCCAATATAAGACTGCCCCCTTTTCTTTTCCTCCCTCAGGTCATCGGGCAGGGGGGCCCCAATGTCAATGTCAAATAAAACACAATTTTTCTTCCAAAAACGGGCTTGTTTATAGGTATTTTAGGAAGAGGACAACGGCCATGCACAAACTCTTTTCTGCCTATGGTGGTAACTATTTGTCACAGAATTACGATGTTTCTTACCAAAGAAAATTGTATTTAGTGCAATTTCCAATTCACAAATATTTGTACAACAAGTAATATCAGGGTTGCCACCAAGTCAATTTTTTTATCCTTGAAAAATACTTAAAAAATCCTGAGAAATCCTTGAAAACAGTTATTCAGCATTAGCGTATTATAAAACCCCGAAGGAATGTTACAAATTTTTAGGGTTTCCCTACCAAAATTTTGTTATGGGCCCCAAACCTGATTTTCAGAATCTAGTCAAAATTACGTGCAGACAAACGCTAAGGGAAACAGAATTTTTTTTCCATATATTTTAAAAAAATTTTACTTTTTAGCCCCTCACCATAAATACCATTGCGGGAAAAAGTTGGGCCCATGGGATTTCCCAAGGGATGGGCCCCCAAAAAGAAATTTAAAGACATTTTTTTTTTTGGAAAACGAAAATCCTAAGATTTTTTCCCAAAATCCTGATCCTTGAGACCAAATCTAAAAATCCTGAGAAAGGAAAAAAAGCCTTGAAAATGGCAACTCTGGGGTAAATTATTGAAAAAAAAATTTTTAAAAAAGCTACAGCCATTTTAAATCAAATAAAATTTGGGCCCCTTTCTTCGTTTTCGCCCGTACATCTTTTTGCATGGAGGGGAAAATTGAAACGCTTGTTTGCTAACCCCCAGAGGTGTGAAAAAATTTGGTTTATAACCCCAAAATTTGCGAATTTTTTTTAAATGTTTCCTTTTTTTTTGCCCAAAATGTAAAAATTGTTCCCACGAATTAAAACCATTTGTGAGGGAAAAAAAACATTTTGAAAACGCCGGGAAATTTTGCGAAATTTGTGTAAAAAGGGGCGGAAATAACGAACGAAATTTTTCCCCTTAAAACTGGGGGTCAAAAAAACCCCGAATTTAAATCGGGGAAAAAAGGAAACCCTTTTTGGGGTGCCAAAAAGTAAAGTGATGGGAGGGGCCGGTCCTTTAAGGGTTTTTGGGGGAGGTGCCGGTCCCAGACCGAAATATACCGGCCGGGGGGTTGGGGGGGTCCCCTGACGTCCGGGCTTCACGGAAATATTACCCCCCAAAAAAAAGGCGCTTTTAACAAAAGGCTTCCCCCGAAAATAATAAATCCAAAATAACAGTGCCCTCCCTTTGTTTTTTATGTTTTTTATTTTTTTTGGGAACGTTTTTGACAATTTTTTTTTAAATCGCCGAAAAAACCCTAAAATTTGGGTTTTTTAAAAAGAAAATTTTGGGGTTTTTTTTAAACCAAACCCTTTCTCATTACCTCTTTTGCTATAACCCCAAAAAGAAAGGGGGCCCTTTTTTGAGACAGACCGAAAAGGGAAAGTTTGGCCCCACCCGGGGCCCAAAACCTTTTCTCTTGCGCCCATCTGCTGGGGGGGGGGGGGGGGCGGACCGCGAGGGGGAAACTTCCCTTTTGCGACGGCTGGTTTTTCGGGCGTGGCCCGGGTCGGGGACACTTTGTTCAGGGCTTTTTCATTTTTCAAAGTCCACTCGTCAGAATGTTCTAGAGAAAAACGCCCCATCACCAAAAAATTTAACAACCTCGCAACTAGGGGCGGCCTGATTTTACAGAGGGGGCCCCGGGGCATCAACCAGCTTTTACCCGCTTTTTACATTTTTTCAACTCCAAAAATTTAGTTTTTTTTGTCTTTTGGGGGGTAAACATTAAAAAAAAAAAAGTTTTGCTTTTAATTTTTCTTTAAAAAAAACACTTTAAAAAATTTTTAGATGAAAAAAAACTTAAATTTTTTAATTTAACTCATTCGTTTAGTTTTTTTGGGGTTTTTTTCACGCGGTTTCATAAAATTTTTGACAACTTTGAATTTTTTGTTAAAACTAAAAAAAAAAAAGATTCCTACTAAACAGGTTTTTGAGGAAGTCGTGGAAGATGAATGGTGTGTCAGCCCTGGCTACTGGAAAATAAAAAGTTTTTCCCAAGAAAAGGAAAATTACACTAAATTTCCCCCAAACCCGAAAAACATGTTGGAAAACAGGGGTCAAGGGGTTTTTATAAATTTGGGTTGCCATTCGTTGCCCCAAAAAAAAGTAAAACGATCCCCTGACATGAGTTGGCCCCGGGGTTGGGGGGAATTTCATCTTTCCCCCCGACAGGGTTTGCCAAACCAAAAAAAAATAAAAATCCTTTTGAGCCCCGGGTCAAAAATTCCCCCTTTGGGAAAACCTTAAAATGAAAAACCCCCAAACCTTAAAAAAAAACCCTTGCCTAAATGTACCAAAATTTTTATAAAAATATCAAATTTCATAAATTTTATTGTTTTAAAAAAAAAAATTTAAATATAATTTTTTATAGAGTAGGTAGGGCCCATTTTTAAAAAATAAAAAATAAATAAAAAGTATAAAGAGTCTACCCCCTCAGTTTTTATAAATGAATTTTTTAGTGGGGGCAGTAAAACAAAAAAACCAAGCCAACCCCGGAGGCCCCCACGCAAACCGGGAAAAAAAAAAATTTGAGGCCAAAAAGGGTTGATAGGGTTTTATCACCCTAAAAAATTTTTTTCGATTTTTTCGATCTCCCCCCCCAAACCCCAAATTTTTTGACCCCGGCACCTCCCCCATATGCAAACCCGGCCAGGGTTTTTTAAAATTTTTTTTTAATTTTTTAAAACTACCTTTCCCGGGACCCCCCACCAAAATTTTTCCCAAATTTTGGGATTTTGGTGGGGGAATTTTTATATTTTACATGAAAAATATTCCCAATAAACAATATCGGGATTGAAATATCCATTTTTTGACCAGCCCCATGAAAAAAACCCACCTATAACGAAAAAAAAAAAAATTTTGGGGGGGTCTTTTTTTTTTTTTTAAATCCGTTTAAAATTGGGAACCTTAAAAAAAAAACCGCGATCCCTTTTTTCACCCTCAAAATCGTTAAAACGGATTTAAAAAACGTAAAAAAAGGAAACCCGCCCCTAGGGTTTTTGGTTGGGTCTCGAAAGGGGAAAAACTAAAAATATCGGTTTTTGACAAGGGGGAGGGGAGGCAATCGGGGGGGCCGGAGTGAGCCCGCCGGCAAAAAATGTAGTATGAAAGGTGCCTCACTGCAGGGGGGGATGTTTATTTTTTAAAATTTTGAATTTCGCGGGCCCCAAAAGTGTTTTTTAGTCACATGTGGACGAGTTTTTAAAACCCCGGAAAAAAAAAAACGATTAATGTTTTTGATGAAAATATTTTTTTAAAATTTTGCAGAGGGGAAACGGTTAATTACAAAACTTTGGGAAAGGGGGGACTTTTTCGATTATCGATAATACTGAATCGATTATCGATTATAAAAAGGCGATCCTACTTATAAGTTTGTCAAAATGTTCTAGTTGATGTTAATCCACTGAAGGTGGCTGGAAAGGAAAGTTAACTGCATCAAATCAGATCAGTAAATCTTTCATTTACAGTAATGAGTAAAGTAAAACATCTAGGGATGTGCGAACCCACTATTTTTACTTGAACTCAAACTCGATCTTTCCCAGTTAAAAAAAAACAACTTCGAACTTTACAAAAATTTCGAACTGTATCGGCTCGAACTCGAACCCAACTTAAAGGTATATCAAACTGTCATAATAGGTAAAATAGTGTTAAGTCTGGACCGGCACCTCCACCATCCATTTTTGGTTTTTAAATTTGTATTTGTAAACTGAGAACTATTTATTGACTTGTCAAATAATATGTGACCGCACACCACTAGGCTTACAAATTAGTAAAAAAAAAATTTTTTCTTCGAACTTCGAACTTTTTTTAAACTTGAACCGAACTCGAACTTAAAGAAAGTTCGAGTTTGAATTTCGAACGTTCGCACATCCCTAAAAACATCATTAATGCATCCTTGGTTATTTTAAAATTGGTCATATTTCAAACAAAACCATCGGTCCCGACGATCAGTTTAGGATATACAGTCGAGCCCACTTATAGAGAACTCTTTTAACAAAGTTCTGGATTTAACAAAGTAATTTTAAAGCTTGTTAATTAAAAATACATGTAAAGTGACTCTGTTTTAACAAAGTTCTTTTTTAACAAAGTAAAAGTCAGTTTTTGTCAAGTTAAGTGGGCTTGACTGTATTGATAATTTATATTTTCTTGTTGCTCAAGTCCAACTGACCTTGAACTCCGGCTTGGGTTGTTTGGAGGCCTTGTCTCGGATAACCTCGAAGTATTGCAGGACGGGCTTGTGCTCAAACTTGTCGGCGTAGCACTGAAAGTTGTCGACGAGCTTCCTGAGCGACCGCTCGTTGTAGGTGATGAGCGACAGGCAGCAGGCCAGGTCGCGCCACTGTCGTTCCTTCTCGGCGTAGCGCAGCCTAGTACACAGTTTCTCCACCAGGGACTCGTTTTGGCGATCCTTCTGGATCAAACCCATGATGAACCTGACAGAGCACAAACATTATAGTAGAGGTAATGAAAAATGGTGATATAAAAACTAGGGCTGTGCGAACGGGAGATTTCAATTCGAGTCGAGTACGAGTTCGAGTTCAGTCAAATGTTCGGTTTTCGAGTTCAATTCGAGTTCAATTCGAGTTCATTTAAAAATTAATTTATAATGATGTTGGGCCTAATTATTTTTTTATTTTATTTTATAGATATTTATTTTATTTATATTTAAATCGAGTTTATTTCCAAATTGAGAAAATGTATTCTTTTTTTCAGACTTTCTACTAGGCCTATCAAACAAATTCTTCAGTTTTAAAGCCTAGGCCTAGGCCTACCTTCTGGGTTAAATATTTTTGGTTATGGAGACCTAGGGCCTAGCTAGGTAGGCCTACAACTAACCTTGGTTTGAAGGGTGCCATAGGCTAGGTCTAGTGCTGGGTGCATTTTGGTATGGCAATGTGAGTTTGTAAGCCTAGCTAGGGCCTAAGATCGGTAAAATATACTAGCCCTAATCTTGACCAGAAGAAATCCTGGCAACTAGGCTAGGCTAGGCCTACTAGCAATTGTACTGTGCTAGGCCTACTAGGCCCTACCAGTTGTCAATGGTACTGTCACGCAGTGTTGTTTGAATGTTTACCTGCATTGTGACAAGTGTTCCATCTCATGAATATTTCAAAATTGTATTTTATGCTAGGCCTATGCTTTAGAGAAGAAATTACGCCTAAGCCTAGCCTAGTCCGCCGCAAATTTTTACGAATCATCTGGTTGCTCTGCTCTCGCCTCGTGAATCGTGGCCATTTTTGTTGTCAACATACATCTCGGACACAAAAGTGGTGATACACGGTAGACGTGAATTATTTCACAAAACAGCCAATCAACGCTCGCATGTGACGTATGACTAGCTCCAATTGGATCTCGCAAAGTTCAGCCGGCCAATCATAACGAGTTTCACGTCAGAAGGAGTTCGACTATCGTGTATCACGAACTTTGCCGCGTATGCTGCTATCTAACGGAAGAAACACGTAACTTTTGACGGGTCGGTAAATGAAAATGCTGTTTTTACCGACGTTCGAATATTCGAGTTCAAAATAAATGAAACTCGAATTTGTTCGAACTCGCCGTGAACTCGACTCGTACTCGAATATTCGAGTACTCGCACAGCCCTAATAAAAACGCAAATTTCGCGTTTTTCGCGATTTCAAAAAAATGTCATTAACGTTACTAAAAAATCACAAAATCATTTTAAAAAAATTGTACCCACTGTTATTTTGGTATACTATTTTTGCGGTAGCCGTTAATTTTTGTTTTTGTGTTACTGCCCTAAACATGTTGGTAGGTCAAAATGGCCTAATTGCTTTACATATTTTTATAGTTTTTATTTACACATTGCAGCCATATTTGTTGAATAAAGCGCAGCACTTTTTGCCATATTAAAGGGGTATTCACCCGCTAAACTCAAAAAAATTTCATTCTGGCTAACTACTTATGAATTTAGAAACTAACAGAAAAACTATTGGGTCCACCATGACCCGAAAAAAATTGTCATACTTGGTATTTTTCGTGCTAGGTCCCATCGGCAAAAATCTCCCATAAGAAATAACATAGGGATCCCTTGCAGACTGGTCAGTAGCATGAAACAGCAATGGATAAGGCATGGCCACAGTTATACTTATAAGACAGTTGTGGTTTGTGTTTGTATGTTCCCCGACCCAAGTAGGAAGGAACCCAAGGCAAGGCTCACCCCAAGATCTTGTCAAAGTGTTCCTCTTCTACTTCTTCGTGTGTGAGACGTGAGATGATGTCCGGCATTGCGTTGTAGAGGTCGTTCCCACGCTGACTCATCTAGAAGACGAACAACTCGTTAACAACACAAACACAAACAAATATGTCATATAGCTTCAAGTTCAATGCGTTGTAATCAATAATTAGAGATATGCAAAAATGTTTTATTAATTTGAAAATTCGCGCCTTGAAAATAAAAATTCACAACTTTTCGTTATTTATCAAAAACCAATTTGATAATGCACAATTAAAAAAAAAATACGCCTAGTTTTAAATTATCAGTATCACAAATTCCAGGAGAATTTATGATTAATTTAAAAGAAAAACAAGTACACAAGAGTGAGAACCAGTTTTAATTTTTAGCTCAATTCCAGCCTTCAGTTTTCAAAGTTTCTGACAGTTTTTAACCAGGATTAATTTCGACTACCCGGCACCTCCATCAAATCTTTGATTTTTTAAAAAATTTCGTGACCTAATTCGCGTTTAAAGACATAATTGCCAATAGTTATTTCGTCACTAGTTCGCAGTATCGTAGTAATCGCGAAAATTCGTGAACTGGAAAATGGTACCATTCAATCACAATTCAGGTGATTTGTGTGCAAACTAAATTTGAAAGGATTATTGCAACTTAAAAATAGTAGAACCTTAACACCATACTATTAAGTATTAATATTCTAAACAAATGCATGCCCCATTGTACAGGCCAAGATCAGTGTAGGCCTACTATAACAACCAACATTTCTTCAAAGGCTTGGTTCAAGGATTGCAAACCTTGACGTAAAAGGTTCGGTTCAAAGTCAAAATTTAAGGTTCGGACAACCCTAGTTTTTATTTCATATGCTCTGCCTTTCCAGTTTATATTACCGCCAGGCCTAGGCCTAATCCTACTTGTGTCATCATATCATTTCATCTTGGTTAGAAGCACTCTCATCTTCATCCACATCATTATCAACGCTTGCAATTGCAAGCTAATCACCAACACTTCCTGAATCTCACAATATATCACACTCATCTGAAAGTCAGTACAATCGCCTTCAGATTCGCCATCTCGGGAGCTTTACATCATTTTTACGAAGTAAACAACAGCTAAGAAGTCTATTTCTGTCATGGCACACCGCCTTGGCAATTTGTAGGCCTTCATCGTATTTGTAGTCGTCTGTGAAATGGACGTGTTTGAGAATTTATCGGGAAAAACTCAACCACGTGGATAGAAGAGTCAAGTCTCCTGATAGTGCTGCTATCTGTGTGAGATTGACTGAACTAAGTCAGTTTGGCACAAAATTATTTGACGAATGGAACAGACACGGACCAGTTTTGTATGTCGATTTTTGAGCCAGACTCGCATTTACAACGGTTCCGTATTCCTCGCGGAATGGGTTAAAAAAGAAGCACCAGTTGAAAAATATGAAGATTTGGAATTGTATTATGCCTACTTTTTGCCATCACTGTAGGCCTACACTTGTAGTAGCCCTAGGCCTCTACATGTAGGCCTATGCTAGGTCTACCCCAAGTATGGACCTCATCTGATGATTGTGCTTTTCAGTTTTCTTAGGTTTTCATACGAGTAGACCTACCGGTAAAACTCGACTCGAAAACTTCGAGCCTAAAACAAAACTCGACGTCGAGTATAGAAAGAAACCAAAAAAAAAAAATTGAGCACTTGTACTGCACCCCCCTAAAAGTTTGTGAACTATTGTATTTTTTGAACTACCAGTGCACCTACCCTTGTGAACAGCTCCTTGGCACTGGTCGAGATGTACTTGTTGTTGTCAAGCAGACAGAGAGCGAGATCCGTGACACAAGACTTGACCTTGACCATCTGAGACAGGATCAAGGTCGCGCTACACAGCATGGCGTTCTCTCGCACTTCCTCACTCTCGTCTCGCAGCCTGAACAAGAACAACAAGTTAGAACTTTTGATAGAATTCTTAAAGAAGCCACCAGCATGGGTGGCGAAAGGTCGAGCAGTGCCTCATCATTGACACGACGAAACAGCCCAGGGATCATACAGAAGACATCTACGGGTCGTGAAAGCCTACAACATCTCATCAAGTTAGAACAAGTTTAAGCATCCCCCTACCCAGTTAGGAAGAGCAGCTGTGGTTAGCGCAAAAGCATGTTTATGCTCTTAGTTTTCTGTTTCCACAGGTGAAAAGAAGTAAATAACATTTTTCATATTTAATTTCTGAATTGTATTAAATATTAACAATTCCACCTACGTGAGTGTTTCCTGCCTATCCAAATCGAGAAACATTTATCATACTTCACATGTCACAGGGTAGCAAAATCCGGATTCGATTCACAACATTGTGGATACATGGATGGATAATCGTGGATACCTAAATCATCAGCCACAAATTTTGAGGTCTGCCTTAGCATACTCATTTTGAGGCGATATTTTTTCATTTAAAAAAACAATAGTGAAAGCCATTATTGATAACTCCTTTTGTCATGAGTTTAATCCACTGTTAGTGTGAAGTAGTAGGCCTACTATTGCAGACATGGTGAATCAAATGCAAGACTCTAAAAACAGATTGGTCGAGAAATGAGTAATTCTAATCTGTAAGTTACTGCATGTGTTGCTTATCTCAAGCAATTAATTTTCACTTGCAAATCCTCTGTCGCCGTGCCTGCCTGTTCGTCAATCAACACCTATGAAGAAATGCTGCCCAGTGAGAAAGTCAACATTGGGTCGATGCTCTAGCGAGAGAATTGCGTGCTTGATTGAGCCTCCAGCACCAGTAGGTGTCCAATGTCGCTTCTCGGAAAGCAGTCGTCACATTTTTAGAAAAGTATTCAATCATTAAAATGATTCTACGTAGATATAAATGTATAATATTAAATGCAGTGGTATATTGGCTCATAAAAGAAGATCAAAGGGTTCAAAGTGGAGGCAAGTACTTGAAAACAGTAGTAAAATATTGAAGAATACTACTAAATAGAAAATGTTGATTTAAAAAACTATTTAATAAGAGGCCTGTAGAAGGCCTACAGGTGATATCGTTGATATCTGACAAATTACCGCAATGAGTAGTGACTTACCGAGAGAAGAGGTTAGGCAAGTGCGGCTCCATGGCGGTTGGGTATCGGAACGCCAGGTCCCGCAGGATTATTGCAAAGTTGGAACGGACAGAGGAACTGCTGGTCTGCAGGGCAAAAGCCACCAGAGTCTGAAACATAACAAAATAAAATAGTAGACCTAAATGGATTTGTTTGTAAAAAAATATGATAAATTGCTAAAAACTAGTTCACAATACAGTAGTTGCTTTGGAGACAAACATAGGCCAAGAGGCAACAGAATCAGTATGCTGAACCAGCCCTTGTCAAACACACATACTTCTCAAACGCGCACATGTCTAGCCTACCTTGATGTTGGATGTCAGGAAGGCGGGTGATATGGCCATGAGCTTGCCAAGCGCAAGAAATGCCGCAGAGTGTAGTGGCTCGCAGTGAGCTACACAGATAATAGCAAAGTGTAGCCTACCTTGATGTTGGATGTCAGGAAGGCGGGTGATATGGCCATGAGCTTGCCAAGCGCAAGAAATGCCGCAGAGTGTATTGGCTCGCAGTGAGCTATGTCTGGCGTCGACACCAGCCTCACAATGAAACTCCTGTACGAATAAGAAGACATTTTAATCAGCAGCTAGCAAAGGAACCAGACCAAGGTTACAAAACTGGCAGTACCTACATTGTCAAATGCAGAATTGCTCGATTTATTCAAGTTGCAATTCAATATGAACATTGATGAATTGTGCATATGCAACTGATTACCGATCACTAAATAGTAAATATTAATATTTTTTTGTTGACTGAAAATCAATAATCAAACCAAAATTAGGCCTACTAGGAAAACGCTAAAAGTCCCGTCGCGTTGTTGAGCGAGCACCGGTACGTGCAACAACGACCCAAGTACGACATTCCCATAATTTTACATTCCAATAAGTCTTTAAGGTCTTGACCGATTTAGCTGAAAATTTGTAAAATAGGAGAGAATGTTGTACTTATTGACCCTGCAAAATTTCATAACGATCGGAACATTTTTATTTTTTATTTTTTTTAACCAACGATCGGATTTTGTTCAAAAACTATACAGCAACCCGCCTAGGTGGTATGTAAATGTGTGAAAAATTTCAGGTCGATCAGAGAAACGGTGCGACCTGTATCGAAGCAGTAACAGAAAAAAAAACCAGACATTCGAGCCATAAGAGTCAAGTGGAGACGCTCGCTCAATTATTTTTCGTGGACCATGGATCTTTTGCGATTACATAGTTTTGTTCCTTCTCTTTCCAAAACTAGGTCAAATCACCAAAACGACTTTAAAATTGAAATCCTTGAAAATTCTCTCTCACATTCTCTGGGTGTTTTGAGACTTCTATACATGCCAGAGTTGAGTGTGTGAACTCACGCGAGTAGTCCCAGCAGATTCTTTCCGTCCAGCAGTTCGTTCTCGCACAACACTCGGATCGTTTCCGCATCCTGATCGTCTGCGATTGCTCCCACTAGCTCGTCGTCCAAGTCCTGGAAGAAGAAGAAACTAGTAAGCTCCCAAGGACAAGTTTAAACAACAAAATATGGAAATAGCAATCACTAATAATTGTGTATAAAGCAGCTTTATCTTTTAGAGCTCACAGAAGCATTTATTGCAGGGCTGCCGTTTTAACGGATTTTATCCGTTTTTACGGATATTTAGGGTGCAAAACGGATAAACGGATTTTTAGTCATATTTACGGATATTTCGTTAATTACGTTTTCTATGCTTATTTTCGTATATTTGAATCTGCGCGGGCTAATTTCGATTGTAAACATTGAAGGCGGGGCGATAATCGATTCGACTTTCGATAGGGGGCGGAGCAAGGGCGGAGCCATGTCCTAGACATTGTAGGAACTGCTTCTGGCAGAACAGTTGCTTTTGAGAGTGGGAGGAGCCAAGGACAAACAATAGAGATTGAAGCCTACAAATTTGGTTTCTTTCGTTTTTGTTTATAAAGTTTGGATTATGTGATCATAAACGTGAAAAATAGAATTAGTATATGATTAAAATGTTATTAACAAGTTCTGCAAGACTGCAATGTTATTAATAAACACAACACATGGGCCTAGGTCAAAATTGTGATGCAACATTCCTAGGGCCTAGGCCCTAGGCGGCTAGGCCTAAGAATTTTTTAACCAGGTCAGATTTAAAACAGATTTTCTGTAAATAAGTAACATTTTACATTTTTATGCAATCTTAATTAAAGCAACCACGGGCGTTTCTGGCTCATTTATTCTCGTCTGTGCATAGGCCTAGGCCCTTGGCAACTTTTAGGTTATGATGGTAACAAATATAAACATAACATTTAGCCATTTTCATAGTTTGACCAATAAAATTAACGTTTTTAGACTTTTCACGGATTTTTGCGGATTTTTGACGTCCTCCAACAGGATTTTTTTTTAAATGTCAGTGGCAGCCCTGATTTATTGTGAAGTTTTTTAGGATGGGCACAAAATTATGTGAAAAATTGGAAGTGTCAAATGTTAGTTTTAATTAAAATGATTTAAACAAATCACTGTCACACACATTATGGAGCAAAGAGATAAGATTGAAATCCCCAGTCTGGACGTATGGAAGGGCTCGACAAGAAATACCATACATATGGTTACAACGCTCCAAACAACATCCCAGAGTCACTGGAGACCCTCCACAAGCAAAGACACTCCATCGTCATTGGTGAGCTCAATGCTCCAAACAAAGACTGGGATTACAACACCACCTCACCAGCCAACCGCCAAACATTCCTCTTAAACGCAGGCCACACTTCGAGACCAGATTTTGTCATCGAAAATTCTCACATATCTGGCAACCTGAAACAGGAAAACCTTAACTAAAGGGTTGCCAATGGTTCGCCAAGAAGTTTGCCATTAAGTTTGTCCAAAAAAATACAAAATTTAATTCCTTTTTAATTTTGTAATTAAGTTAATTACTTTGTAATTAATGTAATTCATAAATAATACTTAGATAGAAAACCCTTGAAGAACTGGTTTCTGACATCACTCTGTCTGGCAACCCACATAGAGATCACCAAAAAGGCAGACTGGGTTAAATATACATTAACCCTTGAAGAACTGGTTTCCGACATCACTCTGTCTGGCAACCCACATAGAGATAACACACTGGTAGAAGAGATCATCAAAAAGGCCGCAAAAAAAGCACATTCCAAGAGGCGCTCTTAAACAATATGTGCCTTCCTGGAGCCCCCGCCTAAGAGCTCTGAGGAAAAAGAGAAACGAGTGTAGAGCGTTTGCTGAGAATCGTAAAACTCCAGCATCTAGAGACAACCTGAAAGTTTCCCAGGATGAACTTACCACATCAATTGACCAAGAGAAGCAAAAAGGAGCAAATTACCATCCTGAAGTGCTGCTCTTCAAAAACTCTCTCACTAGCCTCCGTCAACAAGACAGAGCGCTTGAAGTTCAGTGGATCCCCAACCACTGCCAAATTCTGCAGAACGAAAAAGCTGACTTTTTTGCCAAAAGCGGCACAAAAAAGAGCCCTCACCACCTCTCTCTATGACATTTCACCATGTAAAAAAGAAGATCGGCTAGATCATGGAAAAGGTCTTTAAACACAGCACAGAAGAGGCTGCAATAATGAAATCTTGGTGGGATGAGATCAAAACAGGAACAGACAAAAACTGGTCTCGTAAAACTGCCACAGCCCAGTTCCGACTTGCAACTGGTCATGACGTTCTGCAACACCATCTGAACAGATTCATCATCAACACCGAACCGGCCACTTGTAAATCATGTAATTTTAAATCCCGAGACAGAGCACACCTTTTCAGGTGTAGGCTACTCATGTAAATAACAGTGAAAAATCCAATGATTTGTTCTTGTAACGTTACTACCCGTTATACTTATATACCTAGTTTCATTTTTTATACCTTGCTGATGATGACAACATGCTTGCAGAATTTACTTCTTGCGTGGCCCTACCACAGGTTTGGTTATGTGTTGTGAGTTTTGGTTGCATGTAGCTAGCTGATTTTTAGTGACCACCATCCGCCTGAAGAGTCCCAGAAGGACGAAACGCGTCGTGGATTAAGGTAACAACTTTAAATTAGCTACAGTTGTCATCAGCAGGTGAAAAGTTTTGTCGCCCCCAGCCCTTCAGGCTGGGCTTTATGTTCTCTATGCTTTCCCAACTTGTCAACCCTTCTCCAATCTAAACTTCATTTTTTATAATATACTCTCATGAAATAAAACAGAGTAACAGTCCCGATGTAGACCCAGTCGTAGAAAAATATAATACAAATATAAACCCCTCACTTAGCCTTCGGTACATCTATAAATTAATTGTTAACCCCCTTCTTTAAGAATTCCTGGATACGCCACTTCTGGCGCTAGTTGTATGAACGCTCGGTGCCTATACGATGTGCTGAAGGAAGGGGAAAGTGGACTGATATGATATTTGATATTTATTGACTTAAAGGTGGGCTACATAGGGCTATAAAGCCCCTTTGACCATAGCCAACCTCTACAACATGTAATACATAAGTATTTTATAATAGATATTATGTAAGTAATATACTAATAATACTAATTAATTATGCTAATTAAACTATTATTAAACTGCTACTACAACCACTACTACTTCTACTATTTCTACTAAACTAATATTAGATACATACTAATAACTGTGGATACAAATTCATACAATTGATGTTGAAAATTGATTGACAATAATTAGGGATGTGCGGGTAGTGGTTTTTGAACTCGGGTCGGGCTCGGGTCGGGTAATTGAAAGTACCCTCGGGCTCGGGTAATTGAAGTAGGCTCGGGTCGGGCTCGGGTAGTGAATTTTTTTTTATTTGTGAATTCATTTAAAAAAAAAAATCCTAGAAAACAGTTTTGCATTGGTTGCAGGTAGCCACTCTGGGCTGTGTTGACACGAAGTACTTCCAAATCGGCGTCTTATGAACTTTTGCTTGAGTAGGCCTAGGCCTAGAGTACAGTGAAACCCCGCTATTATCGTTTTCCTGCATCAATCGTTCATTATTCTCGGAAATAATATCGTAACGATAGTTTTCTAATATTTCCGACCCAACCCCAAGAAAAACCGATGCGATCGCGTATTTTTCTCTTCCGGCCGACGAAATCATGCGTTTGTACCAGCCATGCATCTGACGAAATCGCGCGTTTGCACCAGCCTTTCGGTCTGACTCCGCCCAACGCTCTGCTGCGCGCAACGATGCGCACTAGATCGGACTTCTAGGCCTGCCGCCTAGGCATTAGACGATGTTTATTAGCGTTGTTTCTTTTTCACCATTCGCCTACGTACGTAATATTCAACTTGCTTTATGCCGTTATTAGCGTTGAATAACCAGAAGACGAGTAATGACGGTCAGTAGGGGCCTAGGGCCTATTACTCCAGCGGGGACAGCGCCGGAAGACGGGAAGAGCCAAGGACACAGCATCATAGCATAGCCGCGCCCACGTCGTAGCGATTGGTCCGCTCCGACGTCAGCTGTTCGTTTGGCGTGTGAGCGGGAGGTTTAAAAGGAGCAGATTGGCATGTTTCTTTATTACTTCTACCCGACCCGACTTTTTCGGGTAGGAATTGACGGCCCGACCCGAGGTTGGGTAATTTTACCTACCCGAAAATTACCCGTTTTTCGGGTACCCGCACATCCCTAACAATAATATAAACGTATACTATAGTAAATTCTGCAAGCAATTATAATGATGATGCTCTATTCCCAATAGCGAGACTAATATATTGTACACATAATATTAATTATTTACTTGGGAGTATCTCTCACCATCTCGTCTTCTCCGAGCTCTTTGCGTGCCTGTCTCTCCTCTTCCTTCTTTCTCTGAGCCTCGGCCTCCACCTCCTCAGCCTTGCGCTTCCATTCCCTCAGGATGTCTCGCTCCATGTACACCATCTGCCTGCAAGAAACACTTAATCAGTACAGTTCTGTGCTGGCAACCTACATTGTTAACATTAGCCAACACCTAGCACACCTAGTCACATGTGTGACTAGTGATGACATCGGGTACCCGGAAAACGGTTCCGAACCGGTTCCGTGGGGAACCGGTTCCAACTTTTCCAACCGGTTCCATTAATTTTTTTTTTTTTTTTTTTACAAAGTGATGTAAAAATTTGTAAATAAATTATTGATAATTTAAATTCAAATTTGTATTTCTTTTTGGTACGTAACTACGTAACAGCACCTTCTTTCCTCACAGATTGTGAAGTTATTCAGCTATGCTAGGCCCATCCCACTCCAGATTGCACAACAATAGGCTACGGGTGTTCAAGGACGCGCGCATTGTTTGAACTTTGAAGAATGATATTAAAGGGCGCTTTTCACCTGCTGATTGTAAATTGTAACTCAAATTTTTTTTTTCATTTTTTCAATTTTTTAAAGAATCAGTTCCGAACCGGTTCTGAAGCCGATGAACCGGTTTGGACTTTTTGGACTAGATGTCATCACTATTTGTGACTGATCTAGAAAGGTACATCTCAGATCCTACACATAGACATTGTATGCAACCTATAGAAAAGAAAGAAAGTAAAAAATACAAGAATAGAAGCAGCAAGAGTGATGAAATGAGGAGTTGGCTTACCTAAGTCCGACATGACCCACGCAATGCACGAGCCTGCAGAGAACCATACACAGCATAGAACGTCGCTTATGAGACGGATTGTCGGGGGAACATTGATCAACTAGAACAAAAAAATTTATGATTACATTTTTCAGTCTGTTTATGTTTTCTTGTACATAAATCAAAATGGAATCAAATGTTAAAACATTATTTTATTTTCAATTTTACTGTACTAAATAAAAAATCCTGTCCATTATGGTAAAAAAATATATTTTTGGACATTATTGTGTTACAATAATTTGCAGCCTTTTTTCTGTTTGCAATCGCATTTTTTCTATCTAAATCAATAATGTCATCTCAAACAGATTGCTGTAGGACTATTTATTCAGCCGTAAAGGAATAAACATCATCTCATAAAGAGAACAGTATTTTCAAATCATAAAATTAACACAAATTATGAGCTGCTCATAATTAGCTTACTTGATTTGTTTGAGAAAACCATTTGTGGTTGTAAACTCCCTTGTCGGCATCCGACAGCAAAACAAACTATTAGAGACTCAATGGATCCCCAGCCACTGCAAGATCATGGGGAATGAAAAGGCAGACTTCTTGGCCAAAAGTGCCACAAAAGCACCGCAACCACCAGCAGCGCCTCTCTCCTACCAAAATGTCAAAACTAAGATCAAGTCAACCACAAAAAGGATCTTCAGAAACACCACAGAAGAGACTTCACGACTAAAGAACTGGTGGACCGAGATCAAAAAAGGGCCAGACAAAGACTGGTCGAGGAAGACGGCCACCGCCCATTTCCGGCTTGTAACCGGTCACGACGTCTTGCAGCACCACCTGCACCGCTTCAACATTACAAACGAACCGGCCACCTGCAAACTTTGTAATTTAGAAGATCAAGACAGAGCGCATCTCTTCAGATGCGCCGCCCTCAAGAATGACATTGACTCCCTGCCGATGACCTGAGCAGGATAGAAAGGAGGCAGTCTTATATTGGATAGCAAGACAGAAGAATGGCTGAAGAGGCCAACTTTGCACAAGAAAAGAAAAAAAAAAAAAAAAATTCATCGTAAAAGTCCTAAAAATAACCCTCACACCTTGTTTTCATTACGGCTATTATACGGGAGTAGAGTTATGTCCATATAAACGTAGGTGAAGTGCTTGCGTTCACACGCACACAAATATCACCGCCACTTGTGTGGCTCACAAAAATCACTGCTATTTAGTGTAGAAAATTAAGCAACCAAAACATAACCTCAATAACAAACTAGTTGTAATGCATAGACCATGGTGATAGTTCATTTCATTCATTCATCACTTATTTATCATTTATATAATTTATAATCTTCATTTCACATCTCGTACAAAACAAATTTGAACTGGCGAAACGACGTTTTCAACTTAACCTCAAAAGTCACGGCGCAAAAATGAAGTGGAGGCGTGGTCCCTGTTGTGTTTGTTGTTTAAATTGTGCCTTATGAAGGTTGGTCGAATACGGGTAACCTAGCTACGTGTTTCTGCCTACTTTCACATCGGCTGGTCGAAAAAGAAGGCGTGTCCAGGTAGGATGCCCGTAATGAAAACGGGGTGTTACTTGCAAGGACAATCAGCTTGTAAACACTATATAGAAAGGTAAATTTTGCCCAGTTAAAAGTAGCACAACCAATCAATAAATATTTTTAATTTAAAAAAAAAAAATTTTTGAAAAAGCTCGGCTCGGCTCGAAAATCAAGCGTTTTTTTAATACTCGGCTCTTTTTTAGGGCTGTGCGAGCCGAGTCGAGCCGAGCCGAGCATTAAAAAAAAACTTGATTTTTGAGCCGAGCCGAGCCGAGCTTTTTCAAAAAAAAATTAAAAAAATAAATAAATTAAATTAAATTAAAAATGGTTAGGCTACATATTTTCTAGGGATGTCATCGGGTACCCGGTTCTAGAAATTACCCGGAGCCGATTATAAGATCAGGGTATTTTTCGCGACCGTTTTTAGGCTAATTCACGGGTTTATTATTTTACGCGCTACGTCGATGCGATCTTTCCCGCGGAGCCTGCCCGCTGCCTGCAGAGTCGATAAAGAAGACCCGGGGAAATTACCTTGTCGACTCTGCTAAAGAGTAACTCGAGTTGAGAACAGAGTGCGTTGTAAGCTAACACGTGACACCTGCGCGAACTGCGTGCGCGTTCGGTCGATCCAACCAACTCAACTCACAGCTGACGAAGAACAAAGATGGTCGGTGTGGAACTAGTTGGAAGAAGAATTATTGCGATGTGATCATGTTTCTACGATCACGACGCATTGGATTGTTATTCCTTGGCTTATCTCCTTTCTTTCCTAGGCTTATTTTGCGATGAAAGCTTCAGCGCGGGCGATAGTGTGATAGGTTTTCCCACATGAGAGAGAGAGAGAGACACGTTTGCATTCTAGGCCTAGGCCTATCGCATTCTACTGCGTTGACTGTTGATCGCTGGCTCAGGCAGGCTGCCGCATTCTTCCGCGAGAGTCTTTGTTGACAAGACTGTGTGTTGAGTGTTGATGAAAATGAGCGCGTGTACTGCGTGTTTTTGTAGGCTCGGCTCGAATAAATTGAGCATAAAGCCAAGCTCGGCTCGGCTCGAATAAATCCTTCTTTTCGTTTTTCTTTTTAATGTTTTTTTTTTCTTCTTTTTCTTTTTTCTTTCTTTCTTTTCTTTTCTTTTTTCTTTTTTTTCCCCTTTCCTTTTTTCTTTTCTTTTCTTTTCATTCCCCACCCCCTTTTTTTATGTATTCGATTCATTCATAAATTGCATTTAATATCCTTTTTATTTGTTATCAAATTTGTTGAGTATTTAATGCATTGTTGTAATATTACTATTTCAAATATTTACTTAATGTAGTTCATTGTTGTGTCTGCATCTATGTAATTAGATTTATTTAGTTGTCCTCCTTTGTAAATCAGTTTTTATAACTGAATAGGATAGACGTTAAATAAATAAATAAAAATAAAAAATAAATAAATAAAAAGCTCGGCTTGGCGGGAGCTCAAAACTGAAGCTCGAGAAATCGAGTACTCGCACAGCCCTAATATTTTTAACGTCGATCGATAATCGATAAATCAAATAAAAATTAGATCCATACTTTCTTGAATACCGACACGGACCGTGGACTTTTTGTGAGTGTATCCTTTTGTTCCTTCTATTTGCACAAAAAAGAGTTTTTCCACGCTAACGATGTCTTACACGAGAGTGCGCGCCCCCCCCCCCCCCCCCACGTTTGGCCGTCCGTCCGACGAGAGCGCGCTACGTACGTAGACCCAGCATGTGTGCTGTCTTTGTGAAGGTCTTGCATCTCGGAAATCTTAGTTCTGTGAAGTTTTATTTCAGCTTTGGTTGTGATTGTCGTTCATTCATTTACGAGATATTTTCAGAAACTATTCAATGCTCCGATATTTATTACGTGACGAGATGAATAATATTCAACATTACTTTGGAAGACGACATAATATTGGTCTGAGAGAACTGATAAGATAATATTATCGTAGCACTACGGAATGAAGTAAAGCGATACCGAGTTGGCCGGGGTGGGGAGGAATGCATCTCGATAGATGCTTGTGTTGACCTTGAGTGGCATACTGCAATATTGGTTGTGACGAGGTAAGGTTGAGCAATCGGCGCCTGCTGGCGCGGCAAGTGAGTCCGCCCGGCAACACACGCACGCCATGCAAGTTGCCTACACTGCAGCATAGCAGGAGTGATGCGTTGCGCTTCGTACTTTGCGCCTTACGTGTTTTAGATCTCGCAGTGGACGAATTTTTCACGGAATAAAGCGATTAATGTCTTGACTGGAAATATTTAATAAAGTTCTGCAGAGCGAGCAGTTATTACAAAATTTTGGTCGAAAGACTGACCACTTTTACTACATGAACCAGGCATCTCGGGCATGGTACATTTTGAGCCCTGTGATGATATTTGGTAAATTGCACTTACGGGACCTGTGTCCTGTTGTAATGTGACCACAAATATAAATAAATTAGGGATGTGCAGGTACCTGAAAAACGGCTAATTTTCAGGTAGGTAAAATTACCCGAACTCGGGTCGGGCCGTCAATTCCTACCCCAAAAAGTCGGGTCGGGTAGAAGTAATAAAGAAACACGCCAATCTGCTCCTTTTAAACCATCCGCTCAGACGCCAAACGTGTAGCTGACATCGGAGCGAACCAATCGCTACGACGTGGGCACGGCTATGCTATGATGCGGTGTCCTTGGCTCTTCCGGCGCTGTCCCCGCTGGACTACTAGGCCCTACTGACCGTCATTACTCGTCTTCTGATTATTCAACACTAATAACGCCATAAAGCAAGTTGAATATTACGTATGTAGGCGAATGGTGAAAAAGAAACAACGCTAATAAACATCGTCTAATGACTAGGCGGCAGGCCTAGAACAAAGATGCAATTCTTCTAGAAGTCTGATCTAACGCGCATCGTTGCGCGCAGCAGAGCGTTCGACTCACACACGTGTTTAGGCGGAGTCAGGCCCATCGAGCTTGGTCAGGCCATAGATATTAAACACCTAAGTCAGGCTGAAAGGCTGGTGCAAACGCGCGATTTTGTCAGATGCATGGCTGGTACAAACGCATGATTTCGTCGGCCGGAAGAGCCAAATACGCGATCGCATCGGTTTTTCTTAGGGTTTCGTATCGGTAATATTAGAAAATGATCGTTACGATATTATTTCCGAGAATTACAAACGATTGATGCAGGAAAACGATAATAGCAGGAACGATGGATAGAGATTTCACTATACTACTAGGCCTATTCCTACTCAAGCAAAAGTTCATAAGACACCGATTTGGAAGTACTTCGTGTTAACACAGCCCGGAATGGTAACCTGCAACCAATGCAAACTGTTTTGCAGGTAAAAATATAAAATTATAAATGAATTCACAAATAAAAAAATAAAAAATTTCACTACCCGAGCCCGACCCGAGCGTACTTTCAATTACCCGACCCGAGTTCAAAAACCACGACCCGCACATCTCTAAAATAAATAAATAAATAATAAATAAACTACCTGCACTTTGTATGAGGGCTTCCTAGGTTTTACTTAGTTATTCTGACATTACCTGGTGGGAAACCACGGACGACTTTCAGTTCGCTCTCATACTGCGCACACATGTTCTTCAGGATAAACTCGCACGTGATGTCCGGGTCCAGAGACAGCTGAAGATCAAGAGATACATCGAATTATCAAATAAAGTACCTTGCAAATAAATTCATATTCCTATCCTAAGAAATACATAATTGTAGGTTATTTTAATTTGAGATACATCATTTAATTTTTTCTGTCGTAATAATGGAAAATAATTTGTGAATGAAATCACTGAAAATCAGTTCTGTGACTGAATGGGTAGACCTAAACACAAATTTTTTTAGTGGTTGAACAGCTTGTTCAAAAGGATTTGAATAGTTCGGAATTCGAATACAGGTAGTTTGGTTTCGAATCGAGTATGAACACTTGATAAATGTTCGTTCAAATTTGAATTCCCAAGGACTCACACCAGTGGCGTAACTAAAGGGGGGGGGGGCAAGGGGGTTAACCCCCCCAAAACCACTTTGAGGCTCATATTTTAAAGAGCAGAAACAGTAGTTTGTGGGGGGTACAACAGTTCACTTAATTATACTGTAAGTGATATAAGTGTATAAGTTATACAATTCGACAGTCAATTGGTGAAATGAATATGTTTTAGGGATGACATCGGGTAGCCCGGGTACCCGGTTCCAGAAATTACCGGAGCCGATTTTAAGATCCGGGTATATTTCGTGGCCGTTTTTAGGCTAATTCACCAGTTTAAATTACGCGCTACGTGGTTGCGGTCTTTCCCGCGGAGCGTGCCCGCTGCCTAAAGAGTAACTGGAGTTGACGACAGAGCGCGTTGTAAGCTATCACGTGCTTTCGTCCGTCTCGGCGAGTCACGCCCATGCCACGAGTGAGTGCAAGAGAGAAAGATGCAGCAATAAATCTTGGACACTGCCGTCTGCGCAGTACGAGATGCGCGTACGATCCAACCAACTCACACTCACAGCTGACTGACAAAGATGGTTGGGTGAAGAAGAATTCGCGATGCAATCATCTTTCAACCGATTCACGAAATTCGTAATCACGACGCATAGGATTGTTATTCCTGGCTTATCTTCTTTCTTTCCTAGGCTTATCTTGCGACGAGAGTTCAGTGCGGGATATAGTAGTGAGAGATTTTCCCACATTCGATGCGTGTTTGTTTTCCCCTGCTTTCTGCGCGTAGGCCTAGGCCTACCTACAACGAGTTTCACTGCCTGTACAGTGTAATTGGTAAACTAATCTTTGGTGTAATGAAGAATGAAGATCATTGCCTGGTTATCAAAGGGTTCTTTATTTGTGAACGATTATTGCAAAAGTTTCCAGAGACGGAAACGTAGTCAGTCGGTATGACCTTCAAACCAACTAGTAGGCCTAAGAAACAGCGTTTCCACACATCAAGACGTAACGGGACCCGGGTACCCGGGTAATTTGAGTGCTGGAACCGGTTCCGAATTTTGCTACCCGATGTCATCCCTAATATGTTTTGCCTATTATGCTTTGTCATTACATCAAAAAGTAGATTAAAATTTAGTAAATTGGGCCTTGTCCCGTAATTGTTTTCAGTTTTTAGAGCGCAGATAAAGTTGCTATAAAAAATCGTTTACAAGGGCCGAGTGCAGGAAGTTTAGTTTAAGCTTTTGAGCTATTCAAGTTATTTCAAAACTGCATTTATTATTGTGCATTTAACATACTTTTATACAGTATACACATAATGACTTAGTTGGGTGATCAAATTGAAATGTTATGTCCAAAATCTACTTTGTATATCCCTCACAAACAAAATGGTGATCCTTTGATATGCCATTTTTCAGTAAAAAAAATGACGAAATAAGTCAAATAACAGCTGTAGTATGATGATTTTTTCCCCGACTTTGGTGAAAGAGCCTCCGGAGGCTGGGGCTTTGCCCCAGACCCCAGCTGCCGGATGCTTCGCACCCCCTCCCCCCGAAATTATTCCTAGTTACGCCACTGACTCGCATACCTCTATTATTTACCCCTTCAACGAACCACCACTTTCGGAATGTTGCTTGGACTTCAACCAAGAACCTAGACTGAAGAATCCTTGTACCCACCGAGTATATGAGGTCTATGGCCTCGCTAGCCAGGGCGATGTAGTTGGGGTCGGTGGAGAGCCTCAGCCCGGTCACTAGCAGGTTGGCTAGACTGGTGATGATGGCGTGGTCGCTTGACAGTCTGAAACAAGATCGAGCGACACCATGGTGGTATATATCTTTAGGTGATTTCACTGCCAGAATTCTGTGGTCGCTTAATGCACGCAGTGCAGGCGGTCGCCGACAGAATGCGCGACGTGTCAGGTGGTAGTCACGTGACATAGAACTTACAAGATGGCGGCCTTGGGGACCAATCAGATGGCTCGAATTCGGAAATTCGAATGTTCCGCCTACGGATCTGAATGCACGGCCTTCAATAAAGTGCATACACACTGCCATCTCTCGAGGTATTAGAGTCGACAAAGAAGTTTGGAAAAACTTCTTTATCGACTTTCTCGTCACGTGACTACCACCTGACACGTCGCGATCCTGGCGGATTCCGTCTGAACTGCGTGCATTAAGCGACCACAAAAATAGCATTGCTGGATACGCAAGTGAAATCACCTAAAGATATATACCACCATGAGCGACACTCTTACATGGTTGATCCAATACCACACTCACACACACATGTAAATGCTACAAACTACTATTTGTATTAACTATTAAGAGAGAATAGGATACATTTGGCACTTGGACATAGCTATTCGCTCGGCCAGGAAGCAACCGACGTATATGAATCTTTGCAAAGTTGTCAATGAAGCGTACATGGACAGCTCTGCAGTCATACTCAACAGTGGCATACACACCCACAACACAAGGAACAAAAATAACCTCCATCTTAACCAATATCGTACAAACCTAGGTCAAAAAAACTCTGATTATTTGAATAAAACTCTATTCAATAAACTCCCCCAATCATATAAAAAACATAACAGAACACATCAAATTCAAAAATGAACTAACTAAATTCCTAATACAAAAGGCATACTACAGCATAAAAGACTTTATGACAGACAGAACTACCTAATAATTGCTATATTTTATTATTAGTAGGAGGTACCATATAATAGGCTATAGGCCTATACTATTTTGTAAAATACGTACCTATATTATATTATATTAATACTTATGTAACAACTAGTCTATGTTTAGCAAAAATGGACTACACGGTGAAAACTGTTATAAACTTTAACTGTACTTTGTATTGTTATTTGTTGTCCAAATAAATAAATAAATAAATAAATTCAGTTTTGTACTTTAAAATAAAATAAAAATTTGTGAAAACTAATTTATTTTTGTAGTTATTTCAAAACAAATTTTAGAAAATGTGTTACTGCAGAGCCCTATATTTCCACATTCGTGACCTATGTTCAAATTTTCACGCCTGTGGTGTCAGTCGGCCGAGCGAACAGTGATTTGCCTAAATCACAAGTCCTATACTCTCTAATAGTAGAGACCATAAGCTCCAGCCAAGTAACAATCGTGCAAATCGTGAAGAAAGCATGAAAAACCTATAAGCCTACTAAGATTCACACGGCCGTACCCAGGTCTAGGCCTAGGGCAAGCTAGGCTTTCGATTCTTCGTCCACACTGCATTTATCCACAAATTTTATATCTTTTTGCCGTCTTCGGTCCTTTCATCTGTCAACAACCTTCTGGTATTTCATATGATAAAACAATATGGACCTTATTTTACGTAATTTATAATATTTGATGAAAGTGACATTTAGTTGACATTAGATCGGCTATGGCACTCCCTGCTAGCTATATATGAGCTAACTAATGTACTAAGGTGGGACGCCCTGCAGAAAGCATTGCATGCAAAGCTAAATTAGTACTTACTTTACCCCTTTGGTTGTAGGCTAGTATGAAACGAAATACATCCTAAACGCAATGTGTGAAGGTTCCACTATATACCGGAATACACATTTCAAACACTTACTTGATGGGCTCCGAATCCTTATCCGGCTTCTTGGGGTTGAGGTGGCTCAATGCCTGGCAAGTGTAGATGACCAGACGGTAATCCTCCACTCCACGCTGACCGAAACCAACCTTGGCAAGCGGAACCATCGAGCTCTTTAGCATGTCGAGCTGGTTGCCGGACCTGAGGCAGAGAGAGACATGGATCAAGTTACTGAGGCAAGAGAGGCATGGATCAAGTAAGCGAGGCAGAAGAGGCAAGGATCGAGTTACTGAGGCAGAGAGAGACATGGATCAAGTAAGTGAGGCAGAAGAGGCAAGGATCGAGTTACTGAGGCAGAGAGAGACATGGATCGAGTAACCAAGGCAGAGAGAGACATGGATCGAGTAAGCGAGGCAGAAGAGGCAAGGATCGAGTTACTGAGGCAGAGAGACAAGGATCGAGTTACTGAGGCAGAGAGACATGGATCGAGTTATGAGGCAGAGAGGCATGGATCGAGTAAGCGAGGCAGAAGAGGCAAGGATCGAGTGAGGCAGAGATAGGCAAGGATATTATTTTGGTAACTAGATAAGACACTCTAGGATTCTTTGGATACAAGGTTGATGTGATGTTGAGGGGTTTGGCCTACTTACCTTTTTTTAACTTTATATATTTATTTGAACTTTTGAAGCAGAATTTCAGGATATTTGTCTACCCAGACCCACAATCCCTCATATTACAATAGTACGACCTACAATCGAGTAAATACAGCACTTTTATGTTATGTTTTTAATAGACAAAATCAAAGGTGCGCCATCTTGTAACCTCCATTGCACTGCTGGCGGCACTATTATTTGCTCTTTCGTCATCACTAAAATGACTCCTGGTTCTACAAGAACTGCGTAGTATGACTTAGACATGGAGACTCACCTCCAAACCATCTCGAGTAGCACGATCGCAGCGATGCTCTCCTCCTGTGTCACCTCTGGTGTCGCTTGGGAGAACCTCTCCCACAACGCCTGGCACGTGTACAGATCGACGGCTCCAGCCTTGGCCCACTCGCCCATCAATCGGTCCAGCGCCGACTTCTGACCCACGCTCACCGACGCCAGAAGCTTCGTCAGGTTAGCACACGCCACGACAGCGCGGTTTCTGACACAATCAATGCAATCATTAGACTCCGCCAACTTCCATTATACACATTTTTTATTTTTTTAAAGACAAATTAAAAATTGTAATATGATGATTGAAACTTCACTTTTAAGTGCAAATGTAATATTTTTACGTACGCCCCACTTTTTTCTTTTCTATTTGGCCTATCATAAAATATTGTAGTAAATTTTACACTAAAGGCCTACAATCGTTCGATGGAAATTTCTTCGTTCATTTTTAAATTCAAAACAATTCTGAGAGATTTATGTGAGTGCCACTGCCCTTCTCACGATCTAGTTAATACGGGTACAAACCTTGGAGTCTTGATCTGAGGGCCCAGGTAGACGACCGCGTAAGAGGCGGCCACTGCACTCCGCACGCTCTCCTCAGAGGAGCATGTCAGGTTGAGCATCTTTGTGATCCCGGCCTCGACCCCCTCCAGCTTCGTATCGTGAGCCATGGTCAAGAAGTTTATGGCTTCGATCACGTCGCTCGTGACGGAAGAATTCAGCATCGCGCGCACGACCATCACAGCGCAGTTCAGCTCTCGCATCGTGTTGTAAGACATCTGGGGAGATACATTAGTGTTACTTCAGCTCTCGCATCGTGTTGTAGGGGTGGGATCCGGTAGATGAAGGCATTGTTGAAGATGAACAAATGACGATGAATAACATGACTAATTTTTAATTTCCGGCACAACATAAAAAATCAAAAGCCGGCAATGCAAAATAACTTGTAAAGCTAGCTGCCGGGGCGCTGTAAACATTCCGAGTCTGTCAGAGTTCCACGTCTTGTGTAACCTTGTCTCTCTAGCAAGCACGTCGCTTGCTCGCCCTCTAAACTCCCAGAGACTCTCACGCTCTCTCTCTCTCTCTGCCGACTAACAGTAACCAGAGTAGCGATCTGTCTGTCAAATCAAGAGTTTATAGTTCTTTGTAATTCCCAATAATATTGCAATGTGCATCTTGAATGTTATTTTATGGTCGTAAACTTTTCACAAAATGCAGGCAAAGATGTTTCAACAATAGGCCTAATTAGAAGCCAGATTATTGATTTGAAACGTAATAATCGGCTATTTAATGATGCGTGATTGTCTGTGTTCACTGTATTGCACATTGGAATGAAGTGAGGGGACGTTCCGGGCTGTTTATAGCTCACAATTTCCAGTAGGCCTAATCAGATCCTCACTGACATGTCGCATTCTTCCACCGTGCATCTGCGAAAAACTCTTCGTTGAACTAGTTGAATGAAAGCCTACCGAATTGAAAACAAGCCAAGTGAAATCAAAGTTACCAAACTGCGTGCTTTTAATGATAGGTGACTATCAAATTGATGTAAATGGAGCAAAAAATTATCTCCGCCTGACGTCAAGAAGTTTAAAAGGTTGGTAGTTTAAGGCCCCACTAACTATGTAATATTAAGCACGAATACGAGTGGAACAATAGCTCGCTACCGGTACATTTCTCGTGTAGTGGGGCATTTTGTCGGCAGTTAGTCCATTATACGTACTAACACGTTAACACCACAAACCATAGTTCAAGGACGAAGATTTTCAAGTTGAACAGAGCCAAATATTAAAATTTTCAGGCATTTTGTCGGCAGTGAGTTCATTAAAGTTGCAGATGGTGTATTCTGGTCGATATTATCTATTGCAGACTAACCTCGTAGAACTGCAGCATCCGCCTGAGCTTTGTGAGCTCCGTGATTGTGTCCTTGTCTTGCGTCTTGAGGGAGATGGGATCGCTGGTCCAGATGTCGGCGGGCGCGGTCAGCCTCTCGGCCGCCTCACCCTCCTCGTCTGCCTCGTCCTCGGCTCCCTTGGGCTGGAACTCCACCAGGACTTTGCTCATCACTGTCACGTAGAAGCGGATGCGCTCCGGCATACCCAGGCTACAACCAAGAAAAACATTCACTTCGCTTTAGGCCTACGTGAGAATACAGCGCATGCGCTTCTGCATACCCAGGCTACAACCAAGGAATACATTCACAATGCTTAAGCCTACGTGAGAATAGAGATTTTTTTAAATTACTAGGAAAACGCTTAAGTCCCGCCGCGTTGTTGGATGAGCGTAATTGGTGCATTGAGCTGCCATGTGTTATGCGGATTTTCTGTTGTTCTGTGAAAAAATCATTACTAAGTTGAAGATTTAAAAAAAGGAAAAATTTTAAATTTTTTAATTAATTGTAATTTAAAAAAAGGAAAAAAATCGTAATATTGAAATTTTCATAAGAAATAATTATTCGATTGCGCACAAATTTTACACAAATATATGAATTTATAAAATTAAGGTTCTGTGAAAAAATTATTACAATAGGATAAAGCATATAGGTGTTATAAGTCAAAGAATTGTTTTAAAAAAGAAAAAAACGTAAAATTTCGATTTTCATGAGAAATAATTTTTCGATTACGCTCAAATTTCACACGAATATCTTAATTCATGAAATTAAGGTTCTGTGAAAAAATCATTACAATCGGTTAAAGCATGTAGGTGTTATAAGTCGAAGAAAGTTTTTAAAAATCGAAAAAAATCGTAAAATTGCCTTTTTTATGAGAAAAAATTTCCCGATTGCGCTCAAAAACGTGGCAGTTCTAAGTTCAGAGATTTCGAAGGCCTCCATGAAATTTCATCGCAATCGGAGTATCGGTTTAGCCGGAATCGTGTTAACAGACACACAAAAATACAGAAAGAAAGAAAAAAAAAAAAAAAAACATTCCGGATTTTTTTCTCCAGTGTAGTGAAATGGAATCTTCGCTTCGCTCGCTACGCTCATCCAAAAAGATCTTAGGGCTTTTCTTATTGCAAAATAATTAGGGATGTGCGGGTACCCGAAAAACGGGTAATTTTCGGGTAGGTAAAATTACCCGACCTCGGGTCGGGCCGTCAATTCCTACCCGAAAAAGTCGGGTCGGGTAGAAGTAATAAAGAAACACGCCAATCTGCTCCTTTTAAACCTCCCGCTCACACGCCAAACGAACAGCTGACGTCGGAGCGGACCAATCGCTACAACGTGGGCGCGCCTATGCTATGATGCTGTGTCCTTGGCTCTTCCCGTCTTCCGGCACGGTCCCCGCTGGAGTAAGAGGCCCTAGGCCCCTACTGACCGTCATTACTCGTCTTCTGGTTATTCAACGCTAATAACGGCATAAAGCAAGTTGAATATTACGTACGTAGGCGAATGGTGAAAAAGAAACAACGCTAATAAACATCGTCAATGCCTAGGCGGCAGGCCTAGAAGTCCGATCTAGTGCGCATCGTTGCGCGCAGCAGAGCGTTGGGCGGAGTCAGACCGAAAGGCTGGTGCAAACGCGCGATTTCGTCAGATGCATGGCTGGTACAAACGCATGATTTCGTCGGCCGGAAGAGAAAAATACGCGATCGCATCGGTTTTTCTTGGGGTTTTCGTATCGGAAATATTAGAAAACGATCGTTACGATATTATTTCCGAGAATAACGAACGATTGATGCAGGAAAACGATAATAGCGGGGTTTCACTACCTAGGCCTAGGCCTACTCAAGCAAAAGTTCATAAGACGCCGATTTGGAAGTACTTCGTGTCAACACAGCCCAGAGTGGCTGTTTTGTAGGATTTTTTTTTTTTTTTTAAATGAATTCACAAATAAAAACAAAATTCACTACCCGAGCCCGACCCGAGCCCGAGGGTACTTTCAATTACCCGACCCGAGCCCGACCCGAGTTCAAAAACCACTACCCGCACATCCCTAAAAATAATAATACTATTACGATATTGACGATTTCCTGGCAAACAACACTAAATTATAAAACAGCAGAAAGCCTAATTCAAGCTGAGTTAATTTAAGTTTCTGTTTTCTTTGTGAGGGTTCCATCTGAGGGTTTAGGAAACCTTGTTTATATAATATGGTTTGAAGCTAGGGCTGGGCAAAGAAATCGATATTTCGATACGATATCGATATGAGCCGATTTTTTCGATATCTATATTTGGTTGAATATCGAAAAAATATCGAAAAAATTAATTAATTAATTAATTTAAATACAAAATAAAAGTCTAAAATTTATTTTATTTTTTCAAAAATCAAGTTTTGATTTGTAATGTTCCACGTTTCAATTGCCTGTGAAAAAATATTATAACTTTAAAAACTTTTGTTCTCATCACCTTTCATCTCCTCCCCTTACCACTCGTCGCTACACTTGTCCGTCCCCCCTTCACCCGCTGCGCGCGCATAACCAGCCGGCCGTGTGCAACTCGAGCAAGCCCCCCTCTCTTCCCCTCCCGCCAGATCAGTTGCTAGGCCTTCGCCTGTGACACGTGTTCTCTGAGTTGGCTGGCTGCCACATTTACAGCAGTTGAGGCATTCTGTTTATCGTTCGTTATCTTTGAAGTGTGAAGTGTTCCGTGGACCGTGGGAGCGTGTGGACACGTAATAAACAGCACGCGAGCAAGCTTGACAAGCACTCATCTCGAGGACTTCAAGTTGTGGTAAGTACTGTTTTTATTTATGAGTTTTTACTTTTTAGTTATTTGAGTGATTGTTTCATGTTTTACAAGACCCGACTGTATGCTTTTGACTAGACACTCGACTCCACTCTGACCGATCCACGCAGCGCCTGCGCAAGTGGCCAATCGCCGCGCCGCCTTTCACAGTGACATCACCCGTGAGCCCGGGACCTTGCACTTATCACGATGTTGAGTGTTCTTGAAGCCAAAGAAGGAAGGAAAACTTTTTCTACATACTAAGTCATTAATTATTAATAACAAAAATACCCTTCATTAAAAGTTTAATAAGCTACCACCCAAGTGTAATTAATCAATAAATACAATGGTTTATAAAATACTTTGTTTTTCATTTCACTGCAAGGGATATTAAAATACGTGTATTGCTTTCGATATATCGATAATGATATCGAAATTTTTGTGTAATATCGAGAATATTGCTTAACGTCTCATATTTATGCACTTTGGCTAATCGAGACGATGAGTGGTGATAGATGAGGATGAAGTATGAACAGAAGGGAGGAGGGGAAACCCGGTACCGGCACGTAGCCTACTCCTTTCGAAAGTACCAAGGGGACCAACGGCTTAACGTCCCATCCGACAGGACGGTGTAACTTTGACAGTCATATAGGTTCCTCCACTAACCCGGACTGCCGAGCAGACGTCAAGGAGAACGAAGCCGTTACACTAGCTTTTGAACCCTCCATCTGCTCTAACCAGCGGTATACGTGAGTTTCAGGGTAGAGCGGTCACCCACTCTACCCATGACCACGCCCGATTCTGCTTAACTTCGGTGTTCGAGTGGGAACCGGTTAAACGAGCTCGGCTAAACCGCTGGCTACATCGATAATTGAACTTTATGTCATATGGGCTATGCCTGCCTTACTTGAAGGTTGAAGCTTACTTTTATTTTTCATATTATGCCTAGTAGTAGCCTCCCTATATCGTATTGACTGTTGTAAAAGAGTATTTTTTTAATGTGAATTAGTTTTACTTTCTATTAGTTATATCTATTACTATTGTCTTTCATTTGAAAAGACGTCTTTACTACCTAGGGCTTATCATATGTACTATGAACATTGTATGCAGGGTATAGGAAACAAGACAATAAATTAGAGGTGTGCGAGTCTCGATTTATGAGTCCGAGAACTAAAAATAACTCTAGTATCGAGTTGCGTTCGAGTAGGCCTACTTCATTTTTTCTCACTAGTATTACTCTTTGACAGTACTTAGGCATACAATGTGCAATATTAATTTTATTTATTGATGTAGGTCTTAAAGTATCTGAGAGTGAAGACAAGTAACATCCAAGAATTGTTTTTAAAAATGTATAATCATTCTAGTCTACAGATAATTTTAATGACCAATAGGGCTGGGCAAAGCGTGTATCTTACTACACGTGTACACGCTGGCTGTCTGTTCGTGTACACGTGTGTACTATTTATATTTTAAGATACCTGAAAAAAAGTTGTACATGTTTATTTATAACTGAATATTTTTATTGCATTCTGAATAGCAAACACGGCGACGGCGTTCAGTTCAGTTTTCAGTCAGTAAATGACGTGGCTGATGTTTCATTACCTTGGAAAGTTGGAAGGGTGATGGTATGGTTGAGGCTTGCGTGATGAAGTGGCGGGGGGGGGGGGGGGGGAGAGATATAAGGCTTGTGATTTACCCCATAGTTCCCGTGATACTTGAATTGTGCAGCAACTCTTTCGCGCAGAGTCGGCATTTAACCTTCTTTCCCGCGTCTATCTTATCAAAGAACTTCCACTCAAGAGATATTCTAAACAATAAACAGTCATGCGTCACTGACTCAAATCTCAACACACGTAAACAACTAAGCGGGCGGCGAGCGGTCTGGAACCATCTGGAACGTGTGGGCCGGTCAGGGGGGGGGGGAGGGGGAAGGCAAGGCCACCGTGGCAAGGGATCGCAACCAACTTACCGTTTTGCGGGAAGGCGGCGGCGGCGGTTGACTGAAAGAGCTCGTATTTCAAAATAGAATTATTGAAATCTGAAATCTCGACGACTGAACAATGTCAATTGAAAGTCGACGTGTATTTTTTTAAAAAATTGTGTACACGTAGACGGACGTGTACACGTCTCATCCCTAATCGATAACATATCGAAATTGGTACATTTAGCATTAAAAGGATTTTTAAGGATTTAGGTGTTTCATTTTAGGATTTCTAAGGATTTTTGATGTGCTCAAACAAAATTTTTATTTTTTCTTGGTGGCAACCCTGCTGTAGGCTAACCAGCACCTCAACCAAAATCGTTATTTTTTTAATACATGATTTCGAGTATCAATTCCCTGACTAGACTTGAAATTTCTGGCTTTTAGTAGTACTACACTTCGTACACTCACCTGGTGGTGTTCATGTTGGTCTGAGCCTCGCAGCGAAGCAGCGTCAGGAAGGCCGCGCGGATCTGCTTCCTAGTCAGTTGCTGCTGGCAGGTTCCGAGGTAGTCCGCGATCTCCTCGGGGGTCAGCGTTTTCTTCAGAGCCCCCCTCGCTCCCTCCTCCTCGATTGTATTATCTGCACCATACAACACATACGTTACATGGATGACAATGTCATTCAATTATATTATCTGCACCATACAACACATACGTTACATGGATGACAATGTCATTCAATTACAGGCATTGCAGGGCACCTCGTTCATAAGGCCTAAGAAGACAGCAAGTTATTTGACTATAATGACATTACAAAATATATTTTAAATATTATTAATGCTTGACAATGCCTAAATAGGCTAGATTCAATTTGACTAATCGTTTGAACAATAGTATGACAATATTAGAAAAATTCTATAATAAACTTATTAAATTCTTATTTTCGTAAGTCTACTCTCACAAAATGTGATTCGTTGTTATCATTGCTTTTTATCTTTGTTGTGATCTTGGTGCCTGGCCTTAAGCGGACGCGGCTCGTGGTGAGCGAACTTCGCCTGCCGAAAATATGCCTACTGCTCGACAACACACGGGTGCAGTGCGGGTTGCTTGCACTGCGGGCCGCAGAGGCAAAGCGCAGCTCGCCTTCTGCAGTTCGCTACGAGCGTTACAGAGGTCGCAGAGGCACCATTGGACAACCAGGGTAACGTGGATCTCATTTTTCGTAAAAATTAACTTAACTGATCATTTTAGCAAAATTATCATTATAACGAAATGAATGTGAGGTCCTCTACAGTATGTTGTAATGATGTTTGACAGTAGTAAATACGAAATTGGTCTGTGTGAAAAGCTTTCCTGTCCGAGAGGGTCTAAAAACAAATCTGTATTTACTACCTGATGTCATCCCTAATTAAAATACACTCTTTTAACATGAATGATTTAGTTAAGTTACACCACCCAAGGCTATTAAAGAAGGACCCTCACCTGAACGTAGCACATCGGTGACGCAGTCAATGACTGGTTGCTCCATCCCGAGCCAACACTCATAGGCAGCGATCGTAGCAGCAGTTTTGGCGAAGGGCCGGTCCAGACCGAATATTACGCGTGTGATAGGCGGTACAGTAAACAGACGACAACGCAACAGCGTACCGTGATGTCACGGGCTTTTATTTTATCAGGAATTTGTAAACGGTGACTTTGGAGTTGTCCTAGCATTGAGGCACATAATAAATTCAAAGTTGTTCTGAATCGGCCTTGTTGATTCTGGCATTAATCCGCGGGTGTTTGCACTGTCCATACCCCTGATTGCTATATTTCCAATTCAAAATATCAATCTTTGGTTGGTTATCGCTCACTCGTCGATTGCGTCGGGGCCTACATGGATGGCTTGGTTGCTTTGGTATACTGTCCCCCACTGAAAATCAGTTATGTGACTGAGTGGGAAGACTCTAAAAACAAATTTATTTATTTATTACAGAGACCACCCACCTTGGTAGCGAAGGGGTTCATCTGGACGTACGCCGTAACGAGCTGAAGAGCGAACTTCTTAACGTTAGCCATCTTGTCTTTGAGTCGGATGACCACATCCTGAAGTAGGGACACGGAGCGGTCGAGCGGCACTGCGCTGGCCTTATACAAGCGAAGTAGGATCTGCAGCGTCTGGAAACAATGTAATGCATAAGTAGCGGCACTGCGCTGGCCTTATACAAGCGAAGTAGGATCTGCAGCGTCTGGAAACAATGTAATGCATAAGTAGCGGCACTGCGCTGGCCTTATACAAGCGAAGTAGGATCTGCAGCGTCTGGAAACAATGTAATGCATAAGTAGCGGCACTGCGCTGGCTTTATACAAGCGAAGTAGGATCTGCAGCGTCTGGAAACAATGTAATGCAACTATTAAATACATACAAATCAATTAGCAAACTGTTAGAAAAATACTACAATACCGTATTGGTCCGAATAAAGAGATAGGCTATTTATCCGAAAAAAATTCCTCCAAATTTGCACTCTTATTATTTTCACAGAATGGATATTTCCGATGCTATTTCAGCACGTTTGAATATATTGCGCTGTAAATTTTGAATGGAACAAGTTCCGATGATGGTAGACGGAGGCTTGCGTGACAAAACTGCTATTACAAAGCTCACCTCGTTGTTCAATTGCATTGCTCAGGAGTTTGACCCTCAGCGTCAAGAATGGAAGCAAAGATGGAAGATACATCAACATCTCAAACGAAACTGCAAATTTTATAAACGTAAAAAGTGCTTAATTGGAATATATGCCAATAAAGGGTGTTTATTTGCGACGTCTCACGGTTCCTGCATCCAAGTACCCTTGTTGTTGATACATTACCGAAATAACTTTGAAAGCTTCATCAATAAGAAAAGTTTGAAAAAAATTGAGATTCGGAATTGGATAATAAAATTTGCCTTTAGCACCCAGACTAGGCCTAGTTTTTGCCGTCGCAGTACACGCATAGGGTAGCCTAGGCGACGTGATCTTCAGGCCTGGTTCAAGGGGCCTAGGACCTAGTAAGGCCTACATGTACACTGGCTAGGCATTCGTCAATAATTAGGAGAAATACTTGCCAAATTCAGATAAAAATCAACAAAAAAAAGTAGCCTTCTAAATCAATTTATTGTTATTTTGTCTGCTTTTTATTACAAATGGATTTTTTCTTTTCTTTATTTTCTCTTCTCAAAAACACTACCCATATTATATTCGATTCCGTACTATAGGCCTATCCGGGCCAATACGGTAAAACTCCACAAATATACTGAATATAATTGTATTTAAGAATAATAACCTTTATCCTTAGAGGGGTATTCACTATTCAGTATTCACACACTAAAACTAAAAAATTGAGGTAGGCCTAACGAGTAATGAACCTACAAATAACAACCCCACAAAAAATTTGTCGAACTTGGTAAATTTTTTGCTAAGTCCCATCGTAAAATCTTCCATAAGAAATAACATAGGGACGGTCTTTATGCCCCGTGACCTTGGAGGATTGTTTAAAAAAAAAAACATCCAGCATTGACGTACCGTACTCGACTACCTTTTCTCTAAATCCTCTAAGTTTTGTTTCTGTAATTGGGGCAAGTGGTTTGTTTAAAATTCGGACGGGACCACTGAAATTTTTCGGTATAATAATTATTTCGTAGTAATGGCGTTCGTTCTAATGACTTTTGACTGTATATACAGTGGAACTAAAAATTTACGTACCTTTAATCACCGAATTCCTTGATTGTGTAAAGTTTTTTGTTGGTCCCAAAAATTTTCCCATAAGGACAATGTTAAATTTTCCTTGAACTAACGTACATTGTACCTACGTATTACGTGACTTTACGTATCGTATTTCAAGTCCCAAGTCATAATATATGGCCTCGAATTTACGTATCTATGCCGCCGAACGCTGTGGGGAACGAGGGAGGTTGTTATTTACTGGTCCGAGTGCCGCCCGCTTTGACAGCTCAACACGTGCCGCCGACCACATGGGTAATGCAGTCCCTTTCCACCCCCCTCATTAGCAGCAGTCTGGCAATGTGAGAAGGTCGAGTGGGTCTCCGTTCGCTACTCCCCTCACCCTCCCGCCCATACGATCGTAGTATTTCAGCACTGCCAACAAAAGATACTTGACCTGGCCTACCCACTCCACTACCGGCCTCTTTTCCCGACGAGCTTGAATGAGTGAGCATATGAATCAATTGATTGAGGAATCAAGCACATGATTCTATGACATGTGATCATTTTATTGTATGTGACGAAATCGACTGCAGTCTTGAGTAGCCAGCCTCAGTTTAAAGGGGTATTTAACCGCTAAACTCAAAAAATATATTTCATTCAGGCTAACTAGTAATGAATTTAGCAACCAACAGAATAATTATTGGGGCCACCATGTTCCCCAAAAAATTGTCAAACATAACATTTTTCGAGCTAGGTCCCATCGGAAAAAATCTCCCATAAGAAATAACATGGGGACGATCTTTATGCCCCGTGACCTTGGAGGATTTTGATCCAAAAAAATATTGGTTATTATTGACGTACTCGACAGCCTTTTCTGTAAATTCTCTATATTTTGTTTTGTAATTTGGGCAAGTAGTTCGGTCAAAATATGCTGATTACCAAAGATGGGGTGTGATTTTGGAATGCATATTTTTGCGTGTTTAAGGGTATATTTGGGCACAGTTTCAAGACACGATGTTATAAAGGGGCATTTTAGATTGGTACTATGCTCTAGTATCTATGTGGACCAAAAAAGAAGCAGGTTAAAGCCGATTTAGTAAATTTTCCAAAACACCAATTTTTGCCAATTTCTGGATCAAAAAAATTAAAAAATTCGTGTTAAATCACAGTTACAAGATATAATTTTTTAAACGGTTTTTTAAGTGTAGTGTTGTGCTATATAGATCACGTGGTAAAAAATAATTTTTGGGGTTTTTAGCCCCTTAACAAGTGTTGTATTGACAGCATCATTCATTGATTAAAAACAATGATCTTGCAATTATTATCGCGTAAGAAAAACACAGCACTGCTGAGAGAGAATGTGAAGTGTCACTGTGTCTGAGCTGGCTGGCCGGCCGGCCGAGAGAGGAGAGTGAGAGCCGTGCCACTGGCAGCGTGAGTGTGAGGGGAGGGGTAACCGGTCTCGTAGGCGGCAGCTGCCGGCGGGCTGGCGGGGTGGGGTGGGGAAGTGAACCTGACACACAGCTTCACAAAAGATCGCGCTTGCTGGAAGGAAATAGAACCGTGGATGCGGGAATTTTTAACATTGTGTAAATGGGACTTTTGCAAAAACTTTTCAAATATAGCGATCATGGCGAGAAAACGGACGATGCGGGAACAATCCATAGGGGTTTTACTGCATTTTATTTACTGCGTAATAAACTTGGCGTGTGCACATTGAATTGAGATAAGTTATTAAAATGTTGTTTGTAGTTTATTTTTACGTTTCGAAGATTTGATGGAATTTCCAGCTGCTCTATATGTTTTTTCCGCTCGTGCAATTTATTTCACGGAACAGAATAATACACAGCATAATTACCCCTCCCCTTCCCGCGCGAGGCCGGCCACCGTGATGTCGCGTAAACAATGCTGGCTACACTACACTCGTCTTTGTGAAGGTGAAGGTCGTTCTTCGCGGAAGTCTTGTCTCTGTGAAGTTCGATTTCAGCGTGTTTTAAAGATTCAGGGGCGTTATTTAAGTGTCCAATATTTATAAAGCAGCATTTGTAGATAAAATACATAGCGGGCGGGCGCGAGCTCTAATGAATGAACTGATTACGTAAGTTCGGCATGGGGGTGGGTGGGAGGGGGGCCACTGAGATAGCGACAAGGCAATTGACCTTGAGCTGCCTACGATCCGATATCAATTACACTACGCAATGTGTCACATAACAATTTCGTAATCGGTGCTTGATGTTACTCCTGCTTGCGATTGCACAACACGAAGCGAGCGCCGAGTTAACGATGTCTTACCATCCGATGCCACCTATAAGCAAACAAACTCACTTCCTGCAGCCTTCCATGCTCATAATCCAGCATAGGCGCTACCTAGGAGTAGTTTGAAGCACTCAAGTTGATGTTGTCACTTTGTTGGTACAGTAGGCGGCAATTTTGAAGGTTTTTTGAATTTACGAATTCCTTGACTTTATGTATTTTTTTTGCCTCTAGTTAAATTTGTAAATTCAAAGTTCCACTGTAAGCAAATGTTCCCTAGTACTTTAAAAATGGCTCGGTCACTCCTCTAACGACTTTGGCATTTTCTTAGTATAATCCTTGCATAAACCTGTGTGATCACAGGCTTACGCTGAACAGAACACACGAGACAACACAAAACTGCCCTACACAGAAAATATTTGCAGTTTATTATGTTTTAGGGCACGTCAACTGTTAGGTAAATGTCGATGCGACACTCTAGTCTAAGGGATGTGTAGGAGGGATCGTCTCTAGTTTCGGGTAGTACTCCCCCGATTACCAGCTGATGTTTACGAGATGGCCGCTTTTCACGTCTTGTGCGATTGGCAGAGAAATACCCTGGGCCAAACTTAGGCCCAGACGGGGGAAACTACATGCACCTAATCATATAACACCAACCTAAATGAAATGGCAAAGCAGTTCCTATGACGTATAAAGTAGGGCTGGGCAAAAAAATCAATATTTCGATATGATATCGATAATTGGAAAATATTTCGATATCGATGTTTGATTTCATATCGAAATATCGAAATTTACACAAAAAATGCTAAATTTCAAAATTTTGGTGGAGGTGCCGGGTAGGTAGTCTAAATTAAATTACCCTGGCTGGTGCATTTGCTGGAGGTGCCGGGTCATAAAACGCGATTGTGAGATCGTAAATAGGTCTATGGTGACACCTTATCAACCCTATTTGGCCAAAATTATGAAAAATAACACTCTAAAAAAAAATTGAAAAAATTATTTTTGATTATTTTTTTTTTTTACAAACAATTACATTTCGATAGAAATCATATCGAAATTTTTCGTGTGATATCGATAATTGAATGATATGTCATAGCCCAGCCCTAGTATAAAGTGAATAGCAGAGCCAAGAAGAAATAAACTTTGACGGATAACTAATTAAACAATTTAGTTCTGCATAGCTAATATTATAAAGAAACTGCCATAATATGGCAAATTATGTCAAAATATTCAAACAAGATTGTTTGCCATTTTTGTGTTTTGTTTTGTGGAACCTTGATGACCGTGGGACGTGGATATTATTGATTGGTACAACTTGGTCGCGGCCGTGCGAGTCGTCTTGACATTATATAATTAATTATATTGTTATTTCACAAGTTACACTTTTGCAACCCAATATAATTGAAGAGAAATTTATAACATTGACGGGATGTTTTGTCGCGTCGTAGTGGTGAATAATTTACATTATTCCTGAATTCCTGAATTGACAAAACATCCCGTCAATGTTATAATTTCTCTTCAATTATATTGTTATATAATGTGTGATATAATTGATAAAAATGAAGAACCAACGCCATTGTCGATGAATTAAATGTTACTCATATTCAGCCTCTATTCAATTTATTATTTCTTGTAGGTTTGAATAACAAAAGCTATGCTGAAAATGTTAAGAGCACCCACAAAACTGTTCTTTGATGTTATAAATTAAAAACTTTAAAAATAAACGCAGATTTAGAGTCTACCCACTTTCAGTGGTTTTAGTGTTTGTTTAAAATTTTGACACGATCGTTTCAGTGGTTTGGATATTTTTTAGCGTACACACACAAATACATGGTATAGGCCAAAACAATCCGAGTTCTGTAATCATACTACTGTACGACAATGTAAGCTATGTTGTCCTCCTTTGTAAATGATTTCCTCCTTTGAAATCAGTTTTTAACTGAATAGGATCGACGTTAAATAAATAAAATCAATAACGTGGAATAAATAAAATGAAGGCCACACGAACCTTGGACCGGACGAAGGCGTTGACATCGAAGAGATGAGCGGATATATCGTCGAGGATCTCGTTGCGGAGAGTCTTCTGTTCTTCGTTGAGCTGCTCCGTGCTGAGCGTGTGCTCCACGACCTCCCCCATGATGCTGAGCACTGCGGTGCGCAAAGTGTACGGCTGCAATCATAACGCACCACATTCAACATGTTCAATACCATTCATGTTTGTCACGTCCACTTTCCACACACATCGCACACACATATTGGTTTTCGTTACCTACGTATTGTGCAAATTAGGGTTGGGATTCGATTATAAATTCAAAATCGATGTCAAACCAATAATTTGGACATCACATCGAAAAAAAATCAACATCAAAATTATTTTTGACATCGGAAAAAAAACAGCATTTTTCCCCCGTTTTTTAATGTAAAAATAGTAGGGTTGCCGTCGATAATCGAAATATTGATCGATTATCGATGTCAGTAATATGATATGATAATCGATAAGTATTTTGATATGATATGATTACCTATCGATTTAAATAGTGACATCGTTTTCGATGTTTTCGCGGTTTGCCATGCTTAAAAATGCCGCGCTGTCGTATCAACGCGCCGATTGGTTGTCGGAGTAGCCAATAGCTGCTCAAGTATAACGCCACGCCCACCGCCGCCAGTGCGCATGCGCTCGCAGCGCGAGACGAAAACATCGCCCGGCCCGATCGCGATGTATTCAGTACGCCTCGACGTGTTGTGGAGTGAACTTCTGATGCGTCAGCCTGCCCAATGATATTGAACCCATGATGTTTCTTCTGTCCCAAAGAGGATCTTTGCCGTTTGTGACGCAGCCTAACAAGATGAGTCAAATGTTGCAGTTTTTTTTATTCAAAGAACGACGATGAGGGGGTCGCGAGGAGATAAGGCTGAGCTGGAATGTTGAGGAGATCTCGCTATCTCTCTCGCTCACTAGACGAAACCTTCGCCGGCGCATACTGTCGGAACATGTAAAAAGTGACACCCTATGCAAATCAAGACGTTGGGTGAAAATAAAGGCTTGTAATTGAAATTTAGCCCTCAATTTTATTTTTTAACATTCTAATACTTGATGATCTTTTATATTAGTATTACAATTTTGGGTTTTTCCTGCTTCTTAGGCTCAATTTGGAATTTGATATGAAAATCGATTTGGGTCTATGATATAGATTTATTTTGATATGATTATCTATTCCATGCCCCCGATAATCAATCACGATTTTCACATCGAACGGCAACCCTAAAAATAGGCAATGTTATTATGCCAAAAGTAAAATATATAGTTTTTACATGTTTCCAACACCAATTTTTCTAAAAATAATAATAAAAAAAAGATGTCGAAATCGTTGTTGAATTGAAAGACAATTCTGCTCCGACATCAATGTCAAGTCCCAACCCTAGTGCAAATGTATTTTTATGAATTTAATTATAGGCCTACTAGTATATTATTATGTTTAGTAGATTGCTAGACACTGAATGTGAAGGGGCTATGCCCTTTTATAGCAACCTTTAACGCAATTATGCGTAAAAACAATAAAATAAAATAAATAAATTACATTGGGTTCTCTACCCATCAAGCCCCGGTGCGCTAACACATTCGGGCACCTGATACAGCAACACAGACGGGTTGGGGCGATTTTGTGGTTTCACCCAGCTTTCGTGAAACTAATAGCATTTTCCACTGGTAGCTGAAAATCGCACTGCAAAAATGGCGTATTCGTGGCGGACTGCACTCCACTCCCTCCGTGCACTCTGGTGTGCGGGTACTGGTACCCAAAATTTCGGTTTGGTTTGAATATTTAGTATCCGAACTGAAGCGCGACAATTCGGAACCGACTTCAGCTCGGTTTCGGATAGTTTAATTCGTGCACACAAACCTAGACTACTCGCACGGAGAGTATACGCTCGTGCGCACCAGAGACTGCGCATGGCTCTAGGAGGCTTTGCTTGTGTCAACACCGCTAAGTTGATCGTTGCTCCCGAGTTGGACGACCACTGTTCGAATATCGATATAAAACACGTCACACGACCTTGAGACTGAAGCAATGTTTTATGTTTCTGTCCACACTAAAGTTATTATTATATTACGTACTCAAATTAAGGTGACTCAGAGTGGTAAAATATTACAAAATCATGAAGGCTTTTGGTGTTATGTTGCTGTCCCATGGTCTAGCCTCGGAGCCTAGGCCTAGGGTACAGGAACTGCTATTGACTGCAACTTGGGCCTAGGCCTCGTCAATCTGCACTGGTTTAGAAAATTTGTTGTAGGGCGTATTAGAATTTTTATCAATGTTACAAAGATCCTTAGTTTTTTTACTTTTGTATACCTACTTTTGTTTGTTAAGGTGTCTAGGCTAGGCTATACCTTGAACCTTGGAAGTTGCAACACACTTAAATTCTTAGATTAGGCCCTACCTATGCTTTATTATTCAAATTATTTTGATATGTTCAACACAAACAATGTTCTACTACTAGAACTAGAAGGTGTAGGCCTAGCCTAGCGGATATTAATTCCAAATCAAACTATCCGGAATCGGAACTGTAACTAAAAATCAGATACAGTAAGATCTCTCTTATCCGATCTCCTCTTATCCGATGTTTCGTGTTAACCGAGCCGCCAAAAAAAAAAAAAATAAAAAAAAAAAATTAAAGTTTTAAATACGTAAATAAAACATAAAAATAATTACAGACGCCGCGCCGCACTTTTTTAAATGAACTCGCATACATTTGTAGGCATGCCTTACGAGTGAGTGCAAAGAAGATAGATCGGCGATATATCTCGACTTTCGAGCAGTGTGCATCAGTGTACTGAGCGTATAGAGTTCAGTGGTCAGTGTGCGTCGGGCGCATCGTTGGTAAGCGTCAGTGCCACCCACCGAGCATATAGAGGTCAGTGTGCGTCGCGCGCCTGCGCGTGCGCATACGATCCAGCCATCTCACACACAGCTGTTCAAAGATGGTCGTTGTGGAACTAGATGCAATCATGTTTCAACCGATTCACGAAATTCGTAATCACGACGCATTGAATTGTTATTCCTGGGCTTATCTTATTTCTTTCCCAGACTTATCTTGCGTCGTGAGCTTCAGCGCGGGCATAGTAGTGAGAGGTTTTCCCACATGAGAAAGAGAGCTAGGCCTCAACTCTTTAAAGACTTGATTCAGTCCTATAACATTCATACTACTATCGACGCGCCAACCCGGATTCATGGTAACGCAAGATCTCTGATAGATAACATACTTACATCTTTTGATAATCAGGTCATCACAGCACACTCAATTGACCCACAATTCTCTGACCACTGTGCTATCATATTACAACTATCCACCTTAAGTCTGGACATGGATCAGAGTAAAACAACTCGAACAAGAAAGTTCAGTGACGAAAACATAGGCCACTTTTATGATTTGTTAATCCCAATTGACTGGAACCTCTTGCTAGCTGCTTCTGATTCAAATCATATGTTTGAGCTTTTTGTATCAAAATTTACATATTTATTTAATGTAGCATTCCCTTGGAGGACAAACAAAGCAAACAAAACCTTAAAGTCGAGCCCATGGATAACAGCTATACACCGATCAGACGCGTGTCAGCTCCGCAACTTACATTATGGGTGCAAACAAGCACCAACAGAGACTTTACAAAAACAAATTTATTTACAACTAAAAAAAGCTCATGTGCACAGCATTAAAGAAGCCAAACGTTTTTATTACAAACAGGAAATATTAAGGTCTGACAATAAGAGTAAGGCTATTTGGCAAGTAGTCAAATCACAATCAATAGCACCCCAGCAGAAAAGTAACCTAACCTTGAATATAAACGGCAATGTTATATCGGATCCTAAAATCGTTGCGGAACAATTTAATGAGTTTTTCATAGAGCTAGGAGTTAATTCACGACCAATACAAAAAGCGGGGTTATCAACACCAGCTCTCGATGAATATTACCAACCCCATTCAATCTTCCTCTACCCCACTTCCCCTAAGGAAGTTTCTAATATTATTAAGAGCTTTGGTAAGAAACATTCTTCGGGACTAGATGGCATACCCGGCTCAATTCTAGCAAAATGTCACAACCTTATTGCAGAACCACTATCATTTCTTATCATTTCTCATAAATGAATCGTTTGTATCGGGCATATTCCCATCCAAACTAAAATTGTCGAAAGTTATACCACTATACAAACTTAAAGGGAATAAACAGGACCCTAGCAATTACCGGCCAATATCATTAATCTCATCATTTTCAAAGATTTTTGAAAAAGCCATGTATAATCGTATATCAGAATTTTTAAGCAAATATGAGATAATAACACCTAACCAACACGGTTTCCAAAAAAACAAATCGACCATCACTGCAATTTTCATGTTCTTAAACTCTCTGTATGTAGCCCTAGATCACAGTGAGGTAGCTTTAGGGATATTTTATGATTTAAGTAAAGCGTTTGACACTATTGACCACGCTCGTCTTCTTAATAAACTTGATATTCTGGGAATTAGAGGGAAAGCTAAGGATTGGATATCATCTTTTTTATCAGAACGTTTCACAGATTGCAGTAATTAACAATACCATCAACGGCACTACAAGCCATCACTTCTCTTCTCCCCTCATGGTAAAAAGCGGTGTTCCACAAGGAACAATCCTTGGACCTCTTGCATTCCTATTATATGTGAATGATGCATCGAATTACTTAAAAGAGGGGAAAGTAACGCAATATGTAGATGACTTCAGTCATCTCTTAACAGCAGACAAAAAATTCACGGAATCGCTTATAGCGGTGGCAAATTCACAAGCCAATGCAATGGAATCTTATTGCCAGACAAACCTCCTTGCCCTACAACCAGCAAAAAGTGTATACCTTTCCTTTCATTCTTCATACACATCCCAAAATCTCGAGTCCACTCATTCGAAGCAATGGGAAGTCTATTAGCCGAAACACAATGGCGAAGTTCCTTTGGGTTAGTCCTAACAGACACTCTTAATTGGTCGCCACATGTGGATCAACTATGCGCCAAAATCAGAAGTAGCTGTTATCTGCTTCGTAGGCTGAAACCACTCGTTGACCTGTCTGTATTAAAACTAGTATACCATGCTCATTTACATTCACATATAGCATATGCAATCTTATTTTGGGGGGGGTCCTCTAGTGCACATCGTGTTTTCATTCTACAAAAACGAGCCATTCGTATACTATCGGGAGCATCAATTTGGCAATCATGCCGCAAACTGTTTCCCAAGCTCAACATTTTACAGTCACATGCTCACTCATACTAACTGCAGCACTCTTTGTGCATACCAATCAGAAACTTTTTTAACAAACTCTTCTGTACATAGCTATCCTACTCGCTCCCAGAATAGTCTCCATGTACCCCATCATAAGACAACAATGTATGCCAAAGGGCCACACTATCTGTGTATCGCAATATACAATAAACTTCCTACACAAATTAAGAGCATCAAAAACGCCACAATATTCAAACAAGAACTAAAATCACATTTGTGTAGCAAAGGTTACTATTCTCTTCAAGAATTTTTTCAATCTTAAGGCCAAAGGAGGATGTGTCGTTGACCTGGTGACTCATTATTATGATACCAAGCGGAGGAAGTACAGGGAAATGGTTGGATGTGGGATAAGTGTGAATGGAGGCTGAACCTAGCCTCACACCTGGTATTAGAAGTATTTTATTGTTTTAAATATTACTGTTTTAAATACTAAGCTTTATATTGTCACTACATTGTTTAAATATATTGTTGTGTAATTTTGTATTAATGTAACATACACACATTGACGATGCCCATACAGTGTGCCATGTACCTGTCTAGTTGGTGAATAAAATCTGAATCTGAATAGGCCTATGTTTGCATTGTAGGCCTAGGCCTACTGCGTCGAGTTTAGGCCTAGGCCTAGGCCTAGACATACGTTTTTATTACGACATGTAGGCCTAATTGTGTACGTGTGTTCGTGAGCTTGAATTACAAGCTATTAAATCATTTAGTATACCCTGTATGAAGTGTATCGTGTGTATTTTATGTTCCTTTATCCATTACATGTGTCATATATCATTTTACCACATCAGGCTATGCTACGAGAGCAAATAAACAATTGATCCGCGCCATCCGAGTTTTTCGCAAATCCGAGGTGCCCCCGGTCTCATCCAACTCGGATAAGAGAGATCTTACTGTACTTTACATACTTGCAAAGTCAACATGGTTTTTTACCAACAAAAAAAACAAAAAAACAATTGAATTGCAAAAAAAAAGTAAGCATATTTTTGTTGTTCTTAAAACTAAGTGACATGAACATAATTGTTTGAGAAAGTCCTAGACCTACCTCCTGGTCCAGCAGGTCTGTGAGCAAGTGAGTGCATGGCATCATGCTTTTCGCATCCACCTCGGCCAAGTCGATCAGCAGCTGGAAGTCTTTCGAGGCCTTGTTCTCAACTCCGTCGTCATTCATCGTGTTGTCAACGATCTGCGACACGAGGTCTAGAACCAGCGACTTCAGCTTGTACTGATCTACGATGGTGACAATGCACTTGGCGCACGCAGACACTAGAGGCTCAGCGTTGCGCATCAGCTGAAACAGGCACACCGATATAGACTAGGGATGACATCGATTCCAAATTTGGAATCGATCATTGTGACCTAAGAATCGATTCCAAAGAAAAAACTTTTGAATTGTATGCAGTTATTTTGGTGATCATTTTCCGTGGAACCCGTGATACGCAGCAATATTTCCGCAGTTGTTTGCCGCGGAGCCTGTGAAGGCGTGTCTTGCCCGCCGTACACCACGGGATGTATTTCGCAACGTTGCATCGTCGTCTGTTGACCGTACAGCAGGGCAGTAACACCATTTCGGTGCCACCAATTTTACAAATTAACTACATGCTATTAACTACATGCATTACCGCATCTATCAGACTGACAGAGTAGTGCAGCTTATCTTCAATCCACAACAAGATAAAGGTGGATGAAGTGGAGGATGTGGAGATTATGCTGGTTGCCGACATGAGGACCGAGAACTTCACTCTGGGGGACTGATATCACCTCGACGCCCCCCACCTCTTCTCTTATCTAGCGACAATTCACGATAACGCTGAAGCACCTGCATTCCAGTCGACTTTGACTCGTGTGTTTTGACCAGGGCTTTTGTGGTGTTGGTTATTGGTAGGTTATGAATATGATGGTAAAATATAACTTGTCATTTTAAATAAATTTCAAGTTGCATCGAGGAAACCAACGTTTTTGTAATTTTCACGGATATAGGCGGGCATTTTAAATCTCCAAACAGAATATGATAATATTTTCGGTGGTAGTCTGGCGCTAGGGGGATTGGGTGGCTGGGTTTGCCGCTTTTCTGGTTGCGCCCGACACACTAACAAATCAACGACAGCAAAGGGATGAGGCATCTGAGGCATGCGAGCTTCTGCGTATGATTAGAATAAGACGACATACCTTGATAATCCTCGTTACGAATTCAGCCGAGTGATTGTAATCGCGGACGAGGAGCCCGAGTAGATCGAATACCGAATCTCTGAGGGTCTTCAGCTTCACTAGATGCATATCTGGATCCTCCAGTATCTTGTAGCAAGCGTTGCCAATCATGCTGCACGGAAACAACACTATTAGTGGAGCCGATAAAGGTAATAAATAAAACGGTGTCTACAAATTTCAAACAAAATTCCCTGACTTTTCCATATTTTCCAGATGGAGAGTTACATTTTCCCAGGCTACAAATTTGGCTTTCCCGCACATTATAATGAAGGAAAAATTGTCTTTAAATTCAATGTCGATTTTGGCGGGAATTTTAAACATCAGTCAAGGCAAAAAATTTAATAACTGTTTTATAAAATTGAGAAATTCTATTTTCAGCAACAAAAAAGGTATTAAAACTACTAAACTATTGATTTCTTTTAGGGATGACGAAACCCGACATTTTTACGACCCGGGTACCCGTCCACATTACCCACGGGTTACCCGGGTAGTAACACAAAAAAATCGTGTGGGGTGTCTAACGAACTGTGAAGAAACGCGCTCATCAATTATTGTAATATCTCGGACGACGTAATGCTGTTCTATAAACAATGACGTGCCGATGAAGTAGTATTTCATTCACGAAAGAGGAACAGCAGCGGGCCATTAAGATAACACTCACGCATCTGCTTTATATCTTGACACAGTCAAGTCAAGGTCACGACTCACGATGCATTGGCGCGGGGCGCGGGTAGGGGGGGGGGGGAGACTGGAATCCGAATTAGAGTAAACAAGATAAGGAAAGGTTTATCACCATGGGTGATAGCTTTTAAGTTTTGACTTCTAGCAGATTGAAAACATAAGTGATGTTGTGGTAATTATTTACGCAGTATAATCTCTGGAAGATCGCACGAGTGTTTAGGCAGGAGGGGAGGGGGGGGCATACTCAGCACACTGCACAAGTCGGCGGCATGAACAAAGGACATTATAATTCAAAACAAAAACGCCGCCAAGCACAAAAGATATGAGAAAGCGCATGTTTACATTAATTAGCCTTCCGCCTACAATGTGACACCTCAATTTAGGAACCGGGTTTTACGGGTAAACGGGTAGTGGAAACACGTACCCGTACCCGACTTCGTCGGGCGGGTACCCGTCGTCTTCCCTAATTTCTTTACATTCCTAGTAAAATTCCAGGAAAAGAACAAAATTCCCTGACTTCTCCAGGTTTTCCAGTCACCGTTTAAAACATTTAGAACGGCCGGCGTCAAGCAAGACACTCACTTGACAAACTGCTCCTCGGGGACGGGGGGAGTGAACAGCTGGCTCAGTGGCAGGTCAGCCATGTTGTACAGAAGCAGCACCGCGCCCGACACCTCCTCCTCCCACGTCCAGTCCAAGCACCCTTCCTCGTGCACAGACGTCTTGCGACTGCGCTTACCCTGACAAGGAAACACCCAGCATTAGACGAGGGATGAAATGATATTCAATAACATTATACTTAAAAAAATTATTTATAGATAAACGACAACGAGGATTAGTCCAAGATTGCATAGTATTTTAGGCCCATACATTTTCATTGTTTATGAAATGTTATATTATTTTATATTATATCTTAACAAGGCTAATGTTATGATGGTATTGTGCCATTACAATGTAGCCTAATAACAAAGCTGCAAATAAATTACAAATATGTATTAGGCCTGTTTGTATTGTACAATTATTGTTGAACCTTGTGACCTTGTGAACAGAAAATATTTTAGGATTCCTAGTTTCAGTTTGGTTCGTATTGACATCGAGTGCACATGCACACCAACTGCCAGTGTAGAGACAAGTAAGGCTGTGCAAATTAGTAAAAATGTCCCCCCTGTCGATCTTACGGTCGAGTACCCGAAATTATGAAATTTTAAGATTTTTAAACGATTAGGCCTACAAAAAACGTTTTTGTGAAGTTAGTCAATTATTTACTTTTTATTGACAGGTCGTCACTTTTAAAACACTTGTTCTCAAGAACGTGAACATGTCGACGGTCTCGGGCGCCAGAGATGCTCGTTTCTAATGTCTAGCTGTTGAAAACGCACTTTCAGAAGGAACTGATATTGCCGCAATGCATAAATATCTCCGCCTGTCACTTATCGACCGATTACGATGAATAGTGTTGCGAGAGCAGCGAAGGTCTTACGTCACTCATTCGAGCTCGACACAGACAAAATTCGAGCGCTTATTAATGATGAATCACTTACTGCCGCCGCTGCGCGCTGACGAGTGAAAGCCTGAACGGCAGTGGCGTTAATTGAGCGGAATTTGAGACGAAAAACAGTCAAACGAGTACCCGACAACTCATTTCATTACCCGGGTTATTATGAACGGGTGGGTACCCGTTCCCAGCCCTAGAGGCAAGACTTACTACCTTGGGCCTGTTGATCTTCTCCATGACCTTCTTGTTGTTTGGTTGGTAGGGCCTACTCACATCGAGTGCACATGCACACCAACTGCAAAGACTTACTACCTTGGGCCTGTTGATCTTCTCCATGACCTTCTTGTTGTTTGGTTGGTAGGGCCTACTCACATCGAGTGCACATGCACACCAACTGCAAAGACTTACTACCTTGGGCCTGTTGATCTTCTCCATGACCTTCTTGTTCTTCTTATCGAGCTTCGCCTCGTACATGGTCAGGTGCTGGGTCAGCAGATACAGCAGCATCTTGAGTGCGTTGACACTCCTAGCCTTGGTGACCGTGTCGGCGTGGTCCCCTGACGAGAGGAGCTCGGACAACACCTCTTTCAACTTCAGCGCAGCTGCAGAGAGGAACAAACATGGTTTCACTTGTTTGTCACAACATGGTTGTTATGGTTGCTATACTTGACCCCAATGTTCAAACACATTTTTTGTTTGTTTTTAGTTTCTGTAAAATTTGAATGTAAAAAATATTTATTGGTTAATATTGCACATCATTAATGTAGGTCTATTTTTTATTCTTAGACTTCCAAGATTTATTTTCTTCCGAATTAGTTGGCGAGCATATTGTTTTACGACTTGTATCACAAGATTTACATCACTTTGTAATCGCATCTGCCGAAATGCACGCAGCGAACGTCGTAAACCACGTGCGCGCGGTCGGTGGCTCTGTCGGTTTCAATTCAAATAAGGTGGCGGAAAAACTCAAACATGACTCGAATCTCATAAAAAAAGACTTTTAGTACTCGCACAACCCTAGTATTATTGAGCGAGCGAAGCGAGCGTCTTCACTTGACTCTTATGGCTCGAATGTCTGTTTTTTTTGGTTTTTTTTTCTGTTACTGCTTCGATACAGGTCGCACCGTTTCTCTGATCGACCTGAAATTTTGCACACATGTACATACCACCTAGGCGGGTTGCTGTATAGTTTTGTGGCAAAATCGTTCAAAAAGTTAAAAAGTTACATTAAAGTTAATCGAAAGTTTTTTTTTCAAACTAAACGGCGACAAAATCTGAGGTAGCCAAATCATTTAGAATGTCCGTCCGATCACGAATATGTTATTTTTATTTTGATCTGATAAGTTGTGTAGATGGAAATTACATTATAACAAAGTCCCGTTACCATGGCAACGGAAAGTCGCACAGCTTTTTTGGCTCATGATAGCGGTCGAACGGAGGCTCGGATCGAGTTGAAATTTTGACCATCCGCAAGTTTCGTTCCCGATTGAATGCCATTAGTTTTGTGGCAAAATCGTTCAAAAAGTTATAAAGTTACATTAAAGTTAATCTAAAGTTTTTTTAAAAAAACTTAACGGCGACAAAATCTGAGATAGCCAAATCATTTAGAATGTCCGTCCGGTCACGAATATGTTAATTTTATTTTGATCCGATAAGTAGTGTAGATAGAAATTACATTTTAACAAAAGTAACGTTACCATGGCAACGAAAAGTCGCACAAGAATTCTGGTCACTATGTACTGCCACCTAGAAGTAATCAAGAGTTAAAATAGTTTTCCCAAAGAAATGATGTCAAGGTCCTGTAGATGGCGGTGGATTTTATCCATTCTCTCCTATTTTACAAATTTTCAGGTAAATCGGTCAAGACCTTAAAGACTTATTGGTATGTAACATTATGGGAATGTCGTACTCGGGTCGTGTTGCACGTACCGGTGCTCGCTCAACAACGCGTCCAACTGAGCGTTTTCCTAGTAAGATGTACGCCATACTTAAAAGGTTAGGTAGTTCAACTTCTGAGGCGGTAACCTGCTCACAGTAGAAGCAATTTAGAAAACAGATAAGCCTTACGATGTTAACTTCAATTTTAGCGGGAAAATAATGCTTTTGGCACTCTCGTACTCAAATTCCATTGATATGTAGTCTCAATTTGAAAGATCTACAAATTCTGGACAATGTGCCGTTCGGAACGAGGCAAATCATCCAGCTGGACCAATGCGTCAATTTCCGTGTTGTCCGGAGAAATTCCGGATGGTTGGCAACCTTAGGGCCTGACCCCCCCACCCAAGTTTTTATCGAGTACTGAATGTATTTCGTTCTCGCCGACGTATCTGTTAGCCATCAATACGGTTATCAGGGTTTTCCCAACCCTGTTTACTCGTGGAGATAGCATGCGCTAAGTCGACGGCAAGGATTAGTCATTGAGTGTTAATGTAATTGCTTTGTTATGATTCAATACATCAGACCACGCATTCTAGTGTTCCTATTTATTTTGAATGCAGTACTAAAATAAAACCTCTCTTGTTGTGCGCGTAGTTACACGCAAACATTGTAGTTCATTTTCCAACTGACGGGGGTGAAATTTGACGACAAGGCATGATGAAATGTGCTGTGCTTTATCAGTTGGCAGCCAGCCAGCTACGGCGCTTCCCATCCCACTTTTACGTCATGCTGCTGAGGGAACCACGCTACATGACCTTCATAAAAAATACACATTGATGTGGCCCAGTTTCTTTCTCCATGAACAGTACAACACAAAATAATCTTTGTGTATAAACTCACGGCTGGATTAAATAAAGCTCGTGATTTTTAGGTCCCTTGGTTTACTGCAGTATACCGGGATGTAGTGGACACACCAAGCAGGTAGGCCTAAACCTACTGGTCCATCAACAGGTACCGGTAGGGCCATTTTTGTAAATTAAAGGAATTTTTAAAAAGTTTGGCTCGGCTTGAAAATCAAGCATTTTTTAATACTCGGCTCGCACACCCCTAGTACATATTGCGTTATTGTGCTTCATGAAATTCACGGATCTCTTAGCTACTTACTACTTAATAGTAATCGAAGTTAGAAATATTTCAATTCAATTGAAATAATTCATTTCAAGTTTGTTTGTTTCAAATACCAATTTCAAATAATTTCAAACTATGTTTTTATGTAAATATTTATATGTAGGCCTCTGTATGCACTTGAAATTAACATTGCATGGTTCCGGTCGGTATGCTCCAGAGTTTCAATACCGGACACACAAATGGTTGAATTTGTGTCATCAGGTACTGTTTGATTAGTTCAATGCGCTATCGCACCATCTTAGTAGTTGTATTTGTTGTAGTGGTTACATAGACACTGGCCTCTATGAATTAGAGGCATAGATACTCTGGGGACGAATGAACATGGCTTGTTTAGAATCGTAAGTTTTCGAGTTTCTTTCCTGTTAATCCCTAATCATCCAAGCCAGGCTATACTAGTGAGTAAAACAGAACTTGCAATAAGCAATTCATTTATGACAATGTGTTTTTTTAGTTAAAGTAGGCCTACTAGGTAGAATTTTACTCCTAGATATTACTGCAAAACTAGGCCAACCTTAAATTAGCCTCCGTTTACATGTCATCGTTTGATTTACTATGGCCAGTAAAGTACAAATTACAAATTTTTGATCATTGAAATATTTCAAGATACTGTAAATAATTTCATGACATTTTAAACACTACCTACTACTTCATACTGATAACTCTAGACAAAAATCTTTCAATTCTCCAAGAGAATCTTGAGCAGGGAGGCCTATTAAAGCTTCAAATGAACCCATACCTTTCATCAGGACCTGCCAGGACTTCCGAAAGAGCATATCGTCAGTTGATTGGAACTGGACCAGCACTGAGAAGAACTCATCAAAGTGGTCAAGAATGAAGCATGGTCCATTATCGGCGAGAGATGACTTGCAATCTAAAAAGTTATAAAAAGAGTTTTTACCAGCATAGGTTTATGCCCTACACTTTAAGACATTCAGAGGGTTGTCAGGGCGTGGAGAAATCTGCCCTTGCCTTACAACTAGGGAAGACGAAACCCGACTTTTTTACGACCCGGGTACTCGTCCACATTACCCGCGGGTTACCCGGGTAGTAACACAAAAAAATCGTGTGGGGTGTCTAATGAACTGTGAAGAAACGCGCTCATCAATTATCGTAATATCTCGGACGACGTAAATGTGTTCTATAAACAATGACGTGCCGATGAAGTAGTATTTCATAATCACGAAAGAGGAACAGCAGCGGGCCTTTAAAGATAACACTCACGCATCTGTTTTATATCTTGACACAGTCAAGTCAAGTCCACGACTCACGATGCGTTGGCGCGGGGCGTGGGTTGGGGGGGACTGGAGCCCGAATTAGAGAAAAACAAGATAAGGAAAGGTTTATCACCATGAGTGATAGCTTTTTAATTTTTGACTTCTAGCAGATTGAAAACATAAGTGATGTTGTGGTAATTATTTACGCAGTATAATCTCTGGAAGATCGCACGAGTGTTTAGGCAGGAGGGGAGGGGAGCACACTGCACAAGTCGGCGGCATAAAACAAAGGACATTAAAATTTCAAAACAAAAACGCCGCCAAGCACAAAAGATATGAGAAAGCGCATGTTTACATTAGCCTTCCGCCTACAATGTGACACCTCAATTCAGGAACTGGGTTTACGGGTAAATGGGTAGTGGAAAACCGTACCGTACCCGACTTCCTCGGGCGGGTACCCGATACCCGGGTACCCGTCGTCTTCCCTACTTACAACTTAGGGAGGGGGGTGACGAATGATGATGCACTGTCAAAATAAAATAATAAATAGGTACCGGTACTCTACGATACGACTACGTCTAAGGACTAGGTACCTCTACGAGTAATGACTACAGTGTACTGTAGGCCTACCTCTTTTTTTGTTGTCTGTTTGGTTGCACTGTACCGGGAAAAAAACGGCATATATGCGATCATGATGAAAATTGGGGGGGACCTTCAAAAATCTCTGAACTTAGACCTACCTCATTTTTGGGTACCTGGGCCCCTAGTATAGGCCTGGGCCTAATCGAAAAATAATTTCTTATAGAAATCATGCTTTTACGATTTTGTATGCATATTTTGGTGATTTTTGGGTCTATTATAACCAAACGGGTGGGCTACAATGTTCATATTTTCCCATGGACTTGAGGTAGGCCAAAATGGTGATGTAGTGTACTATATTGAAACATAAAGTTGACATATTTAGCCAGAATTCATAGAAATAAAGGTATTATTATAAGCATTTTACAGGTGTAATTAACAAGTAGGCCTAACTATAGAAACTCGACAAAAATCGCCTACCTAGGTAATGCGTACAAAAAGCATGTCTTTGGGCCTCGAGATATTTTACATTAAATTGGTAACCCATAGCAATTAATACTACTTTATAACAATTATCCTAATTTAACAAAAATAATTTTGTAATTGAACTTGAAAAAGTAATGAGATCCCACTTAGGCCTATACTAAACTTGTAAAAACGTAGTACGGTACCTAATCATGGGGCATAAATATTTAAAAAAAGCTCATCCATCAACGCGGCTGGAAAAAGTGACCTAATTTTAATAGGCTAGAACCCAAAAATAACAAATTGTGTAAGGTCTCGGTCCAAAAATTCCCCAAAAATATCGGAGAAAATAAAAAAAATTACATTTTGAAATGTGTCCACGGCAACCGCCAATTCACCGCTTTTGGACAGAGCCTACAGGATCCAGTAACACCGGAAATTTACCAACTACGCCTATAGACCTACCATTCAGCTTCCTATTGAGTTTGCTGGCGTCAAAGGACTTCCCTCACAATGTAACGTTCTCCTTCGAATGCCTCGTCCCTAAGTTCGTCCTTGGTGAGCGGCACAACGAAGTTTATTTTCCGAGGACAACCCATTATTGTTGCACTCGGGCTAGAACAAGGAGATTAGAATGTAGAGGGCAGGGGCCACAAATACAATGTTATGTAAGATACACTCTTGAGAGGAGTCGCTGAGGCCGGCACGGAGCGAGTTTAAGCTTTCAGCTTCATGTTTTATTTTTAAGTAAAGGGTAACAACATTGGTATTTTATTTACATGAACGTTAATAAAGAATCAATCCATGGATCCCGTACGCGTAGAATTAATTAATTGATTTTAAATTTTAAAATTGTGAAATTTACGAAATTAAGTAGGGCTACCAGTAGGCCTAGGCCTACTAAATTTTGGTCAACATTGGGAATTTTTTCCAGCCTAGGCCTATATATTTTATTTTTTAAACGCATATTTTCATACTGAATATATCAACGTTGAGATCAATGTGAATGCGAGGTTTAATTTGGAAAATCTAAGATAAGCTTTTTTAAATTAGGCCTATTAGGCCTACATTTTTCATGTTTGGACTTAGGCCTATGTCTCGCAGTGGATCTTTAAGGCTTGTTTAATGCAAACAAGTGCAGATATCAACAGAAAAGTAGGCCTAGGCCTACTTTATAAAACATTCCCTGCATTCCAAATTTGGTAATGATATTACCAAAATATTCAGAAGAAATCATCGACACCCGACCCGAGTGCGCGCATTTGAGTTGGGCCAAGCTCAGCGCCTTCTGTTAAAAATGGTTTGAATGATTTAAGTTTATTTTTTATTTGGACAAACTGTACAAACACATTAAGCCCGAAGAAAAATAATAAAGCAAAAATCTCCAGGGTCACCCCCTGAGGTTCACCAGTGATAGCTTATAATAAAAAACAAACCAGTATTTGTTCATTATCGGGACCCCCCTAAAACATCATTCACATCAGTTCTAAGTCGTAAGGCGCAAGGTCTAAGGCGTAAGGCGTAAGTCGTAAGAAATGCTAGGCGTTTACAACAACCATACCATTTTTCATTGCTCCTGTGTATTGCGCAGCGCGTACAGTCCCGCTGTGGAGTTTCCTTGTTGTGATTGGCTCGTCGTAAGAAACCGTCGTAAGAATTGGATTTTGGGCAATTCGTTACGACATAAACCATACGCCTTGCGACTTGCGACGTGTGGACGTTTGTGAAATACATACTCCCGGAATACAAATTATTAGCCTTAGGCGGCCTTACGACTTAGAACTGTTGTGAAGATGCTTAAGTTGTCGTTGTACGGTGGTTAGGTTAGGGAGGGTTGGTTAGGATAATAATAATAATAATGTCCCTTCTTTGAATGAATATTGCATATTTTGGGTTTTATAATGTATTAGGCTAATGAATAACTAACCAGAAATACATAACAAATTAAAAGTTCATTCTAGGGAAAAAAATCTAGTGTGCAATGATGGGGCCATTATACTAATGTGAATATTTGTAATGGATGTATTTTTTTGGGAGCCCACTCGGAATAATAATATAGGTAGCCCTACAATGTCTATGATTAAGGTAATGCCCTAATGTGAAGTTATAAAGATACCTATGAAGATTGTATAGGGAATTGCATTATATACATGATGAAATTGAATATATTTTAGGCGATATTTTGAAATGTATTGTGAAATGTATTGTAAAAATAGCAATTTGCTAAATAAAAAGTGATACTACTATACTACTATTTTAACCTAACCAAACCCACACTGGCCTCCCAACTTAGGGGGTCCCAAAAATAAAACAAGTACCAAAAAACCCTCTATCGAGGAAATTGTATTCACTGCAAGTGCAACCCAGGATTGCAATTGCCTCCGATAAGTGAATGACTCGAATTGAGAACAGTACCCATGTAGCCACTGTGTAAATGGCTAACAGTTTTTGCCAGTTTCTATTGACACGAGTACCATATTGTGCGTGTTACTGCAGAAAAAACTACTGCCCCAAAGTAATGCCTTAAAATACTGGAAAAACTAAGCCTAGCCATGACAGTATACTCGTGCCTGCAAGGTCGGGAATTTCTGTTTGCACGAATTCATGTTAGCAGTTTATGGAAAAACTATGACCGAGCGCAACGAAAACTCGTGTATTGACCTGCACCTTTGCATTCGTTACACGAAAATCCAAAACTGGATTTTCTTGTCTCGGAAGGGCCAGATTTACTATGGACACGAGCTGATGCAATGCGAGGGCTCCTTTCCTTTGGTGGGAAATCGTAAAGTTCAGATTTATCATAAGACATATTCTCAATCTGACAGTAAATACATGCCCCAGGGCTGTGAAAAGGGAGGGTAAGATCCGAATGTTGCGGATTAGCATAAAAAAGATATCTAGGCCTATGTAAAACCAGAACATTTTTGTCACGAGAAAGTGCTGCGGCCATTCCGTCCTGTCCAATACGAATGTCTTAGGCTTACACGAGTTTGGAACGAGATACTTGTGTCTAGTGTTCCCAGTAGGCTACCGGTACCTGTAGATACGACTCGTGTTTCCAAGGACTGGTAGGCCTATGGATGTAGACACAACACAAATTTTAACAATAACGGCAGATTAGCGCATGTGCGACGATCACTTTGCCAATCGGCATGTGAATGCAGAAACTAAAGTTGGGACTTGACGAAATTTGGCCGCTCCGTTTTCCATTCCTGTTCACTTCTCGTCAATCATAAATGCTAATGTTATGTGATAGGCCTATCTTTCCCGTTCACGTCTCCCCACGTTGCCATCAATCGTTAACCGTGCTTTACTCATTAATCATTCGTGTCGCTAGGAAGCGCTTCGGTCACTTGTGTCGTGCCATGGCTGGCCCTGTTGAAAAATTGAAACTCGTGTATATCCGTTCCAGTCCTTGGAAACACGAAATACGTAGCCTACACGAGTATCGTGGCAAGATACTCGTGTCTATAGACACTTCAAACAGTTTTTGGTAAACACACAGAAGTGAGCTGAATCAATGTGCACATGCTCAGAGGCCTAAGCCAAATTGGATACACAAAGCCTAGGCCCTACCAAAAAATCAAACCTGCGATTGCAGTTAGCAGTTTAGAAAATTCTCTATACAGGCAATCGTAGGCTAAGCCTACGTAGGCTAGCTAGCCTAGCCAAATGCAAAAAAAAGCAATTGGCTCTGATCAGTGACTGACTTGGGACTGACTGCAGTCCCAGTGTAAAAGGCCTGGAGGCTAGCCCCTACCCTCTTAAGGCTCATTCATAACCAACTTAGGCCTCTAACTTAGCAGCTAACTTAGCCTCTAACTTTAGGTTGCTGTTCATGATAGATATTTAGGCCGCTAACGTAACAGCCACTGCCTCCTAGATGTTGCTCGTGGCAGAGTGCTTTACAGCCATACCGTCGCCTCTAACTTTAGATGGCTGTGCATGATAGATGTTTTTAAACCAATCACAACACAGATTTGCAGTGTTTACTTTTATCGCGCCAATGCTTGACATACAATAACATTCAGCATTCAGTAAGTAGGCCTAGCCTATCTCTACTTGGTAGCATTATAGAATTGATTGACTATAGACTGTACAGTTTATTAAACAATAATTGATGGTAAAAATAATAAACGTATTTTTTATTTAAGACAACGTGACGTAAGCCTTACATAACCTCACATGGCCTAGCCCTAGCTGGGGGCTAGGCCTAGTAGGCCCTACCGCAATAAACGTTAATAATACTGACGGTCAGTTGACATTTCTGCCCCAATCGATAGCCAAATGTTTTCTTTTATATTCTTATCTTTGTATAAAGACGAAGATTTTACATATAGCAGTGGCCTTTTCATGAATTCGTTCAATAGCTTTTCATCGAACAAAAGCTGATGTTTCTTGGGATCCATTTTTGCTGTTTGTTTACGTTTTCAATCGGATATGACCGGAAATTGCCGGCTCGAGTCTCTCTCTGATTGGTTAAAAGCTTAATGTTAAGTTAGCTGCTAAGTAAAACCTTGGAGTTTGCAAACATTCGGTTGCTGATAAATGTAAGTTAAAGGCTAAGTTTGGTCATGAACAGACGTGTTGTTTTCCATAAGACAAACCTTTAAGTTAGAGGCTAAGTTAGCTACTAAGTTGGTTGTGAATGGCCCTTTAAGAGTCTGTGACTTTGGGAAATAACTAGGCCTAGGCCTAGGCTAGGCCTACACTTTAATTTGGTTACACAAAGCATAGGCCTAGGCTAAAGTAAAAACTAATACCATGTATATTTTAAGTTAAACCGTTCCAAGACTATGTTTATTGTAGGCTATTATTATCTTACCGTATAACGCTGCGACGTTACTCAAGAGCAATTATTTACTTCTAATAAAAGGTTAGGGACGACGGGTCGCTACTTTTTGGCGCCTTGTTGGGTGACAGTTGCACAGGATAGCCAACATCATAGATATAATACTAGTATAGCCAACATCAAACGTTAAACCACCGCTTTCTATTATAACAATGGCGGTGGACGAGAAAATCTTTGAAGTAGGAGGGAAAGATTTAAATTAGATGATGATGATTTCTGTTGCTAAAGGTCTTATTGGATGAGCGTAGCGAGCAAAGCGAAGATTTCATTTAACTAGGAAAACGCTTAAGTCCCGCCGCGATGTTGGATGAGCGTAATTGGTTCAGTTCAGTTCAGTTTATTTAGCAGTTTTGTTACATGGCATACATTTGTTACATTTTATTTATATAACAGCCATTTGGTGCATTGAGCTGCCATGTGTTATGCGGATTTTCTGTTGTTCTGTGAAAAAATCATTACTAACTTGAAGATTTTTGAAAAATTAATTTAAATTAAATAAAAAATAAACTTGAATTTTAATTTTTTTGATAAATCGTAATTTAAAAAAAAGAAAAAAATCGACAAATTGCGATTTTCATAAGAAATAATTATTCGATTGCGTTTAAATTTCACACGAATATATCAATTCATAAAATTATGGTTCTGTGAAAAAATCATTAAAATCGGATAAAGCATGTAGGTGTTATAAGTCGAAGAAATTTTTAAAAAATCGAAAAAATTCGTAAAATTGCGATTTTCATGAGAAATAATTTTTCGATTGCGCTCAAAAACGTGGCAGTTCTAAGTTCAGAGATTTCGAAGGTCTCAAGAAAATTTAATTGCAATTGGAGTATCGGTTTAGCCGGAATTGTGTTAACAAACAGCCAAAAAAAAAAGAAAGAAAGAAAGAAAGAAAAAAAAACATTACGGATATTTTTCTCCATGCTACGCTACGCGCATCGCTACGCTCTTCCAACTAGACTGGAGAAAAAAAATCAGTAATGTTTTTTTCTTTCTTTTTTTCTGTTTGTATTTTTGTGTGTTTGTTAACACGATTCCGGCTAAACCAATACTCCAATTGCAATGAAATTTTCTGGAGGCCTTCAAAATCTCTGAACTTAGAACTGCCACGTTTTTGAGCGCAATCGAAAATTATTTCTCATTAAAATCGCAATTTTACGATTCTTTTCGATTTAAAAAAAATCGACTTATAACACCTACATGCTTTATCCGATTGTAATGATTTTATTCACAGAACCTTAATTTTATGAATTTATATATTGGTGTGAAATTTGAGCGCGATCGAAAAATAATTTCTCATGAAAGTCGCAATTTTACGCATTTGTCGTTAAAAAAAATCTTCGGCTTATAACACCTACATGCTTTATCCGATTGTAATTGAGCGAGCGTAGCGAGCGTCTCCACTTGACTCTTATGGCTCGAATGTCTGTTTTTTTTTGTTTTTGTTTTTTTTTTCTGTTATTGTTTCGATACAGGTCGCACCGTTTCTCTGATCGACCTGACGTTTTGCACACATGTACAGTCAGGGTCATATATAAATCAAGAGGTCTGAAAGATACCTCTTTCACCGACATCTCGTGGTCAACTCTTGGTGCCATTATTTATATCGCCCTGTTAACTGCATTATCGATCGATGGAAGTTCCCTAGACTATTTGATGTTATTAATATTATTTAGGAGGCTTTGAAAGACTCTTGGTCAACAAAATAGTCAATATCTAGAAGGCAGTCAGCAGAAATATACAATTTTATCAAAACAAAAGCATAAAACAAACTTTGGTGGTTTGCAAATAAGACTTGACAGCTAAGATAGAATTATTTGAAATAAGCTAGAAACTAAGGCAAATATAAGAAGAAAGGCATAGTCTTAATGCTATGCCTAGGCCAAGGTATCGATATATAATGCTCTCTTTACGTTCCATGTTATATTTCTTCTAGGCTTGATAGTTTCTCTGGTGAATAGAGAATTTTCCTTTGACATTATCAGCCATGTTTCTTATTTATGTCGATAATGCAGTTCACAGGGCGATATAAATAATGACACCAAGAGTTGACCACGAGATGTCGGTGAAAGAGGTATCTTTCAGACCTCTTGATTTATATATGACCCTGACTGTACATACCACCTATGCGGGTTGCTGTATAGTTTTTGAACAAAATCCGATCGTTAGTTATAAAAAATATTTTAAAAAAAATAATAAATAAATAAAAATGTTCCAATCGTTATGAAATTTTGCAGGATCAACAACATTCTCTCCTATTTTACAAATTTTCAGCTAAATCGGTCAAGAACTTAAGTAGTGTAGATAGAAATACATTTTAACAAAAGTAATGTTACCATGGCAACGAAAACTTTCACTATGCACTGCCACCTAGAAGTAATCAAAATACTATCAAGGAAGTGTATTATTTGTTACAAGGAAAACGCTCAGTTGGACGCGTTGTTGAGCGAGCACCGGTACGTGCAACATGACCCGAGTACGACATTCCCATAAGGCCCACCACACAGTGTAGGCCTAACTGGATATTGACATTGTAGTGCGATCAAGGTGTCTTCTAAAACACAACTATAGTGCAAAATGTGATACCAGCATAAAAATTTGCAATTATGTAGATTTTGTAATGAGAAATTTGAAAATAACTGGCTCCACGATGGGGTCTTATTATTTAACTATTAATTAATTAATTAATATTAATTGGTTAATTATGAGACACGAATTTCAAAGTGGCAATAAATTAGTCATGTTTGGTATTAATTAAGAGCATTTTTCACCTTTATAATGAAAAAAAATACATTGAAAAAATATAATGAAATATACATAAGTTATAGTTAAATATGTTGATTTTGCTGATTTTTTAGTTTTTGAACCAAAAGATCAACGTTAAAGTAAAAATTTTTCTAACCAATGATATCACAGTGTTCACAAAAGAGCTGGTAACTATAAGTAATATATCATTTTTCAATTTTCAATAATAGTAATTACAATATATTTAACACAAATAACAATATGGCGTAAAGATGTCTAACAATGGCACAAAATATGATACGAACTTAAAAATTTAGCTATCTTAAAGCTTTTGTAATGAGAAATTCGAAAATAACTGGCTCCAAGCTGAGTGTTAAGTATTTAACTATTAATTGATTAATTAACGTTATTTGTATTTGTATTTGGTTTCTTCCCCTACAAATGACTAAAGTCGGTGGTAGGTTTGTTTTCTCCTTCCTTCCTTCCTTCCTTCTTATTGTAATTCCATTTCCTTGTTCCTTCATACTTAGTCATTCCCCTTCTACATAGGGTAGGCCTATCCCTTCTTCTAGGCTTGCCTTATTCACTCTTCTCTAATCCTTTGCACTTATGCACTTTACATGCCCAGTTTCTTTCATCTTGCCCTTAGCTTCCCCTTTCTCTCTCTCTTCATATCCCATCATGGGCATGATCTAGTCTTGCCTGTTCCCTAGACCCTGTTCAGGATTTACCTTCGGCAGCAGCTTCATTTGTTTCTTAAAGCCTTTAACGGTTTTCTCCTCCACAACTCCCTCTGGTAAGCCATTCCATTCGACCACCGTTCTAGCCAGGAAGGAGTATCTGCCTATGTCTGTTGCCCATGCTCCCCTCTCATACTTCCACTTGTGATCCCCTCTGGCAACATAGTTTGCCCTCCTTAGTTGGCTATTTATTTCCCCCCAACCTTCATGAGCCCTGGTCACCCTATACATTTTCCCTAATCTGTCGATCCTTCTCCTATCCTCCAGCTTTCCCATCCTAGATCCTGTACCATGGTTGTAACACTATCATATGTCCTTACAAGCTGCCCATTTATCACCTCCTCCTCCACCTGTTACCCTTCCTTAGGACCCTTCTTGCCGCTCTTTTCTCCCACTGCCTCAATTTCCTCTATTTCCCCTTTCCTATATGGATCCCATACAGACCCACGTACTCTACAACAGGTCTTACCAACGTTTAATTAGTTAATTTAGTCCTAAATTTTCAAAGTAAAGACAAATTTGTAGTGTTTGGTATCATTTGAAAGCATTTTTTACCAACATTAAGAAAATAAATACATTGAAAAAATATATTGAAATATATACATGTTATAGTTAAATATGTTGATTTTGTGATTTTTTAGTTTTTGAACCAAAAGATCACTTTAAAGTAAATTTCTTCTAAAATTGAAAAGTTACAGAAACATGTTGTGTGACGTAGCAAAATGCATCATTTGACTTGTTTATATCAATCTTAAAGATTTTGTAATAAGAATTTCGAAAATCACTGGCTCCAGACTGAGTTTTGAGTATTTAACTATGAATTGATTAATTAAATTAATTACTTTATTGTGTACAAAAATATTGAAGTGAAGATAAATTTGTCATGTTTGGTATCGAATGAAAGTATTTGTCACCAACATTAAGAAAAAAATTCAATGAAAAAATATATTTAAGTATATATTTATGTTATAGTTAAATATGTTGATTTTGTGATTTTTAGTTTTTAAACCAAAAGATCAACTTTAAAGTAAAATTTCTTCTAACCAACGATAACACAGTGTTAGCAAAAATGGTAACATAATTAATAATTATCAATTTTCAATTTTTAATAATAGTAATTACAATAAATTTTACACAAATTAACAATGTTTCTTAATTGAAAATTACAGAAACACGTTATTGTTGTGTGACGTAGAAAAATGCATTATTTTACTTGTTGATATCAATCTTAAAGATTTTGTTATAAGAATTTCGAAAGTCACTGGCTCCAGACTGAGTTTTGAGTATTTAACTATGAATTGATTAATTAACTTAATTACTTAATTGTGTACAAAAATATTAAAGTGAAGATAAATTTGTCATGTTTGATATCAAATGAAAGTATTTGTCACCAACAAGCACCAAAAACCAACAACCACCAGGCTATTTTTCTCTGGGTGAAGCGAAATTGAAGTATTCGTTTGGCACATGCAACTATCCCCCGCGTGATGATAGTGCTATATACCACTATATAATAGCGAATGTTGACGCTTAATACTCAAAACTCAGCCTGGAGCCAGTGATTTTCGAAATTCTTATTACAAAATATTTAAGATTGATATAAACAAGTAAAATGATGCATTTTTCTACGTCACACAAAATATTTCTGTAACTTTTCAATTTTAGAAAAAAAATTAATTTGTGTAAAATATATTGTAATTACTATTATTGAAAATTGAAAAATGTACAATGATTATAGTAACCAGTTCTTTTGTGAACACTGTGTTATCATTGGTTAGAAGAATTTTTTCTTTAAAGTTGATCTTTTGGTTCAAAAACTAAAAAATCACAAAATCAACATATTAACTATAACATGTATATATTTCAATATATTTTTTCAATGTATTTATTTTCTAAATGTGGTAAAAAATGCTTTCAAATGATACCAAACATTACAAATTTGTCTTTACTTTGAAAATTAAGGACTAAATTAACTAATAAATGTTTAATTAATCAATTAATAGTTAAATACTAGACACTCAGCTTGGAGCCAGTTATTTTCGAATTTCTCATTACAAAAGCATTAAGATTGCTAAATTTTAAGTTGGTATCATATTTTGTGCCATTGTTAGACATCTTTACGCCATATTGTTATTTGTGTTAAATATATTGTAATTACTATTTTTGAAAATTGAAAAATGATATATTACTGATAGTTACCAGCTCTTTTGTTAACACTGTGATATCATTGGTTAGAATAATTTTTACTTTAACGTTAATCTTTTGGTTCAAAAACTAAAAAAATTAGCAAAATCAACATATTTAACTATAACTTATGTATATTTCATTATATTTTTCAATGTTATTTTTTTCATTATAAAGGTGAAAAATGCTCTTAATTAATACCAAACATGACTAATTTATTGCCACTTTGAAATTCGTGTCTCATAATTAACCAATTAATATTCATTAATTAATTAATAGTTAAATAATAAGACCCCATCGTGGAGCCAGTTATTTTCAAATTCCTCATTACAAAATCTACATAATTGCAAATTTTTATGCTGGTATCACATTTTGCACTATAGTTAGTAATCTTTACCCCACTATTGTACACTATATACTATTCCAACATCTTTGCATTGTACTAATTGAATCACTAGATGCAGAAACCCCACAAGTCACTAATTGAGGCATATCGACTTTGGTCCAAAAATTTGTTCTTTTAGGGTCCATCTACCTTTTCACGTAGAAACACCACAAGTCCATATGCTACAAGGGTATTATGTATGGGTTAGATTGTTAACTTATATGCAGAAACCACACAAGTCCTGGACGCGTGGGGTTTCTGTCAGAAGCCTGTGGAATCTCAAGAAGGCTCTGGAGTCAGTCACAGCTGTTGTTAACACACTTGACATAATGGCAGATTTACAGCAAGATGTTATTAAAGTGAAGCGAAAAAGAGGTGTTATTACTAGTTCATCTGCTAGTATATAGTATATAATATATATATATATATATATATATATATATATACATATGTATATATATATATATATAGTATATATATATATATAGTATATATATATATCTTTTCTCTTGTTGCCAAGGGTCCTGGTTCGAATCCAGGGTAAGTCATGGATTTCTTGTCTCCCGAGCACCAGAGTTGGGAGGGAAGCCCCCTTACTGTCTGTGCTGACTGTGTGCCCCAGTATGAATGGTGTGTGAAGTAACCTTGCTGATGATGACAACATGCTTGCAGAATTTACTTCTTGCGTGGCCCTACCACAGGTTTGGTTATGTGTTGTGAGTTTTGGTTGCATGTAGTTAGCTGATTTTTAGTGGCCACCATCCGCCTGAAGAGTCCCAGAAGGACGAAACGCGTCGTGGATTAAGGTAACAACTTTAAATTAGCTACAGTTGTCATCAGCAGGTGAAAAGTTTTGTCGCCCCCAGCCCTTCAGGCTGGGCTTTATGTTCTCTATGCTTTCCCAACCTGTCAACCCTTCTCCAATCTAAACTAAACTAGCCATTTGGCCTTTTCCAAACTAATTGAACAACCAAGTCATTTGACACCTATCACTTTCCATCTTTCTTCACCTATGGGGTCGAGATGGGCGAGCCTACTCTACACCCTCTGGTGGGTCCCGTGTTTCCTTTTCATAACAAGTGTGACTCCTTGTCCTGCTGGGGGGGCCTAGCAGGTGATGAACCTGTTAGACCCTACTCGTCTTTTCCTTCAACCTCTTCATCTGCAGCCAAGAGCTAATATAGCACGTTTACCTGTGCTATAGCCAAGAGCTTGCAATTTGTAGTCTAGTTTCCTTTCGTTTTCGAATCCCAGTCACAATTAGTAGGGCAGCCTCTCTCGTTGCCACGGGTCTTGGTTCAAATCCAGGGTAAGACATGGTTCTTTTGTCGCCCAAGCACCAGAGTCTAGGAGGGAAGCCCCCTCACTGGTTGTGCTGTGTTGTGACTTTCCACCCTTCCTATCTCTAACCTTTTCTCTTTGTATGAATGAAGAGGCACCCTTGCCCAGCAACAGCAGGAGGGGCAGCTTTTCTCTTGTTGCCAAGGGTCCTGGTTCGAATCCAGGGTAAGTCATGGATTTCTTGTCTCCCGAGCACCAGAGTTGGGAGGGAAGCCCCCTTACTGTCTGTGCTGACTGTGTGCCCCAGTATGAATGGTGTGTGAAGTAACCTTGCTGATGATGACAACATGCTTGCAGAATTTACTTCTTGCGTGGCCCTACCACAGGTTTGGTTATGTGTTGTGAGTTTTGGTTGCATGTAGTTAGCTGATTTTTAGTGGCCACCATCCGCCTGAAGAGTCCCAGAAGGACGAAACGCGTCGTGGATTAAGGTAACAACTTTAAATTAGCTACAGTTGTCATCAGCAGGTGAAAAGTTTTGTCGCCCCCAGCCCTTCAGGCTGGGCTTTATGTTCTCTATGCTTTCCCAACCTGTCAACCCTTCTCCAATCTAAACTATATATATATATATATATATATATATATATATATATATATATATATATATATAGTATATATATAGTATACCTCCAAATTTCAAATTATATGCAATTTGTGTATGATTATAAAAAACCTGGTGTATTGTGCACATATGCAACCATTGATGGAATGATACCAAATACATTCCTGCTGAAAAACACTAACTTTGCGGAGTTAGCATTGCCCGATAAAGAGGCTTATGTAGAAGGGCAGGTGCCAATCAATGTTAAAAAAATGCAGGACATAAAAAAACTTACGCAATACTACCTGAGGAGTATATGTACTTCTACAATGATTTGTTTACTTGGTCTACGCTAGACAAAGATTCTGTAGAGAATTTGGATGAAGAAGACTAGCCATTAAGCTCTACATACCACTATAAACAATCTTAGCCTACTAAAGTTGACATGTTAGAACATGCCAACTGGCATGTGTTGTTGTTGTTCTTTGAATTTAACTTTCTTAATTTAACTTACATTAAAAGACTATGTTTAAATACAATTTTCTTCTATTTTCTTTAAAAAATATACAATAAAAAGGGCTTAGATTCAGAAACGCCATAAGTCCGTCACATACAATGATTAATTGCTCAACAATTAAATTTTTTTTTAAATGTCTATATGTCAAAAAATTATTGCAAAATAGGTCTTCTTAAGATAACTGCTTGTTGGAAGTCATAAAATATAAAACCGTTTGTAATGGGTAGTTTTTTGTGATTATCTCAGAACTATGTATCAAGGACTTGTGGGGTTTCTGAATCTAGCGATTCAATTCACGTCATGCCTTCTAAAGTGTATCTTTGTATCTTCACTGCCTCCTTCATTTTTAACTTCATTTTTCGAATTATGATTACCAATAAGTCTTTAAGGTCTTGACCGATTTAGCTGAAAATTTGGAAAATAGGAGAGAATGTTGTACTTATTGACCCTGCAAAATTTCATAACGATCAGAACATTTTTATTTTATTTATTTATTTATTTATTTTTTTTTTATTATTTTTTATAACTCACGATCGGATTTTGTTCAAAAACTATACAGCAACCCGCCTAGGTGGTATGTACATGTGTAAAAAAAATCAGGTCGATCAGAGAAACGGTGCGATCTGTATCGAAGGAGTAACAGAAAAAAAACAAAAAACAAAAAACAAACATTCGAGCCATAAGAGTCAAGTGGAGACGCTCGCTACGCTCGCTCAATCAAAGAGTTTAAATAGTTTTCCCAGAGAAATGATGTCAAGGTCCTCTAGATGGCGGTGAATTTTATCCATTCTCTCCTATTTTACAAATTTTCAGCCAAATCGGTCAAGACCTTAAAGACTTATGGGTACCGGTATGTAACATTATGGGAATGTCGTACTCGGGTCGTGTTGCACGTACCGGTGCTCGCTCAACAACGCGACGGGACTTTAGCGTTATCCTAGTGATATTTTCACAGAATCTTAATTTTATAAATTTATATATTGTGTGAAATTTGGGCGCAATCAAAAAATAATTTCGCATGAAAATCGCAATTTTACGCCTTTTTTCGTTTAAAAAACATACGCTCATCCAACAACGCGCCTGAAAAAGCGTTTGCGAAGCTTTCTAGTTGAGCGAGCGTAGCGAGCATCTCCACTTGACTCTTATGGCTCGAATGTCTGGGTTTTTTTTGTTTGTTTTTTTGTTTTTTGTTTTTTTTCTCTGTTACTGCTTCGGTACAGGTCGCACCGTTTCTCTGATCGACCTGAAATTTTGCACACATGTACATACCACCTATGCGGGTTGCTGTACAGTTTTTGAGCAAAATCCAATCGTTGGTTATAAAAAATAAAAAAATAAAAAAATAAAAATGTTCCGATCGTTATGAAATTTTGCAGGGTCAATAAGTACACCATTCACTCCTATTTTACAAATTTTTAGCTAAATCGGTCAAGACCTTAAGTAGTGTAGATAGAAATTACATTTTAATAAAAGTAACGTTACCATGGCAACGAAAAGTCGCACGAGAATTCTGGTCACTATGCACTGCCACCTAGATGTAATCAAAATACTATCGAGGAAGCAGTGTATTATTTGTTTTATCTAAGAGTTAAAATAGTTTTCCCAAAGAAATGATGTCAAGGTCCTCTAGATGGCGGTGCATTTTATCCATTCTCTCCTATTTTACAAATTTTCAGCTAAATCGGAGACTTATTGGTATGTTCAAATAAAAATAAAAAAAATTATTCAAATCACCAAAATTCAGAATGTAGAAAGGGTACAACATCAATGCATGAAATGTAACATTCGGTATCATAGAGTAGACTAGGAAAACGCTCAGTTGGACGCGTTGTTGAGCGAGCACCGGTACATGCAACATGAACCGAGTACGACATTCCCATAAGGCCCACCACACAGTGTAGGCCTAACTGGATATTGACATTGTACACTTTATACTATTCCAACATCTTTGCATTGTACTAATTCACGTCATGCCTTCTCTAGTGTATCTTGGTATCTTCACTGCCTCCTTCATTTTTTAACATCATTTTTCGAATTATGATTACCAATAAATCTTTGGGATCTTGACCGATTTAGCTGAAATTTCGGAAATTAGGAGAGGATGTTGTACTTATTGACCCTGCAAAATTTCATAACGATCGGTACATTTTAATTTTTTAAATTTTTAAATTTTATTAATTTTATTTTTTATAACCAACGATCGGATTTTGTTCACCGTTTCTCTGATCGACCTGAAATTTTGCAAACATGTACATACCCCCTATGCGGGTTGCTGTATAGTTTTGTGGCAAAATCGTTCAAAAAGTTAAAAAGTTACATTAAAGTTAATCGAAAGTTTTTTTTTCAAACTAAACGGCGACAAAATCTGAGGTGGCCAAATCATTTAGAATGTCCGTCCGGTCACGAATATGTTAATTTTATTTTGATCCGATAAGTAGTGTAGATGGAAATTACATTATAACAAAGAACCGTTACCATGGCAACGGAAAGTCGCGCAGCTTCTTTGGCTCATGATAGCGGTCGAACGGAGGCTCGGATCGAGTTGAAATTTTGACCATCCGCAAGCTTCGTTCCAGATTGAATGCCATTAGTTTTGTGACAAAATCGTTCAAAAAGTTATAAAGTTACATTAAAGTTAATCTAAAGTTTTTTTTAAACTGAACGGCGACAAAATCTGAGGTAGCCAAATCTTTTAGAATGTCCGTCCGGTCACGAATATGTTAATTTTATTTTGATCCGATAAGTAGTGTAGATAGAAATTACATTTTAACAAAAGTAACGTTACCATGGCAACGAAAAGTCGCACAAGAATTCTGGTCACTATGCACTGCCACCTGTAGTATCCCAGGGACGAGGTGTTCTACCTGGATTACATACTAATTAATCACAGTACACTGTTTAGCCAACTAGTCTGTCATTACGTCAGTTTTATTCAGAACCGGACATACGGTCGACATCAAACTACTACACGAGTCAGTTAGCAACACTAGTAACTAGTCAAGTTAGAGAGCGCTTCCGGGAAGCGGGAGCATACAACAATCCCTCTTTACAACAATTAAAATAGTAATACAAATAAGAGTATCAAATATATAGTTGAAAATAGAATAACTAGTACATAATGAATTTATGAAGAATGTCAATCAAGTTCTTAAATGTAATCAAATGAAACCACAGAGTATAAGAATTGTCTTTGCTTAGTCTTGGTAACGTATAGGCAATCTTCGTTCCCTCTGCGGCCTGGGTTTCACCTGGACCGGTGATCTTGGGCTCTCGGGCGGAACGTCAGCTCGAACGACCTCCTGCGTCCCATGGTTCTGCACATCTCCATTTTGTAGAGCCTTGTTATTAGGCTCAGAAGGAATTTCAGGTAGGGAACCAGAGTGGGAATCTCTGGTATGGAACCTCTTAAAATGGGTAGAGTTCCGGGTATAGCGGGCACGGTCAGGAGTTTGAACGGTAATACTGTTTCCCGTTCTTTGACACTACTTGGGTAGGGGTAGGACAGTAGGGAGTAGTTAGTTTGTTAGTTTTGTTTTGCTTCATCAAAACATAATCTCCTTCCACTATCACACTTTCCTTAGCGCGTCGTGATTTATCTGCATATTCCTTCCCTTTCCATTTCCTTTCAAGGTCCCGGTCTCTGATTTCACCATCATCCACTGTTTTTGCCTCCCAAGTTGGTAACTTGTCTCGGATTTTCCTACGGTAAAGAAGTTCGGCAGGGCTTACGCCTGTAGTACAATGCGAAGTATTACGGTATAAAATTAGATACTGAAGTAGAATTTCTTTCCAATCTTGTCCTGTTGCTTGTGCAATACGCAGACGTTTTAACAAAGAACGATTTTGGCGCTCCACCTCCCCGTTAGCCTGCGGCCACAACGGTGTTGTGAAACGTAGATCAATATTATTTTCTCCGCAGTATTTCTTGAACTCTTCACTGGCAAATTGGGGTCCATTATCTGACCTAATGGATGAAGGCAAACCAAACCTAGCAAAAATCGGTTTAAGTTTCTCGATTGTTTTCTCAGCGGTAATGGACTTCATGATGTCCACTTCAAAGAATCTACTGTAGTAGTCAATAGTGACTAGTAAGTAATGTCCTGATGGTAGGGGTCCTAGAAAATCTACAGCTATGTCTTGCCAAGGGCGGCTTGGCAGTGATGTTGTACGAATAGGCTCCGGAACATCAGGTGCAGTGACAAGCTGGCAACCATGACAAGTCTTGACAAATGTCTCACATTCCCTATCAATCCCCGGCCACCATACCTTAGATCGTAATCTTTGCTTCATTACTGACATTCCCGGATGACCCTCGTGGGCCAATTCCATGGTTTGCTGCCTGAGAGCAACTGGCATTATCAAACGATTTCCACGCAAGATGATATTTCCTACCTTGCTCAGTTCAGTGGCAAATGCATGAAATGGTTTGCTCGAGTCATCACTCCAAGAACCCGATTCGAGACTACGAGATACAGACTGAAGCTCCATATCAGTTTCAAAAGCATCTTCGATATCCTCCAATCTTAGTGCTACTGGTGTTGATGACTGAACTATGATTTGAAGACATTTCTCACCTTCAGCATCAAAAGTTGTCTTACATTTTCCCGGATCCAACAGCCTAGATAATGGGTCAGCAATATTAGACTTTCCAGGGCGATGTACAATGTGATAGTTATAGGATTGTAATCTTAACATCCATCGCTCTATCCTAGCACATGGTTTACCTTTTGGTGACAATATGCATTCAATGGGCTTATTGTCGGTGATCAGGTCGAAAGTATCTCTTCCATACAGGTACATATGAAAATGTTCACAGGTTGTTATCTCTCTTATTGATTCTGGGATCAATTCAATTTGGTGAAAAGCGCTGTCAATATCAAGTTTACTAAAGAATTTACTGTCTCTTAGATCAGGGAGTACCTCATCAAAACTTGGTATGTGATGTTTCTCTCTTTCCACCGCAGTATTTGCCTGACGCATGTCAACGCAAATCCTGACATCTCCATTACCCTTAGGGACGACCACGAGCTGCGAGGACCACTGCGATGGGCCATCAATCTTCTCAATGATATCTTGGTCTTCCAACTCTTGAAGTTTAGTTTCTAGTATTCTTTGAAGGGGCACAGGAACTCTTCTCAATGGTTGGTAAACTGGTTTCACATCATGGTTAATGGGAAGTTTCATTTGAAAATCTTTCAACTTTCCCAATACAGGCTTAGGCTTATTAGGCCTTTCGATCTGATTCACTTGCAGGCCTATCTTCAAAACTCCTAGTTTTATTGCAGTCTCTTTCCCAAGAAGTGGCACACCCTTGCCTTTGATTACGTAGAACAAAGCGCTTACCTTCGGACCGGGTCTTACCTCTACATCTGCTTGGAATTTACCCAGGACAGTCAGGGGGGTTTTACTACCATATGGAAAGAGTGCCTTACTAGATAATGAAGAGCAGCAGTCAACTTTTTTTTCCTTTAAGCGAGTCCACGTTTCTTCATCTACTACATTACATGTAGCTCCTGAGTCAACCATAACCTCCAAACCAATTCCACCCACCTTGACTTTCAATAGGTCAAAAGAACCGTTCAGCTGGTTAACTCTGGTCACTCCGAAAGCATAGTCGCGGCGATCTTCCGACTCGTCGTCTGTATTTGAATCGACATTAACTTGTCTAACCTTGCTTTTCTCTTTTTTTCCTGTGTTTCCTTTAGTGCGTTCCCCTTTTTGTTTACTTTTCTTCCTACAGCAAGCTCCAAAGTGCCCAATCTGATGACACAGATGGCATTCTTTGTTCTTTGCTGGACACCCATCACTACCTTTCATGTGTCCCACATAGCCACATGCAAAGCATTTTATTTTCTTTGACCTATCTAGGCCTAGGCTTACCTTGTTCACTACAGCTTGCTTGTCAGGCAGACCTAGCCCTAGGCCTGAGCTTACCTGCTCCAGTCCTAGCTCGCGCTGGTTGGCATCCTCCCAAGATCGAGATGTGTCCAACACAGACTGTAGGGTCATATCTGGACCTATTTCGATAAGTTTTCTCTTGAGTTGCTTAGAAAAAACTTTGTCCAATATTTGGTCACGCAGGTGTTCATCTATGAGTGTGTCAAACCCACAGTAAAGAGCCTGGCGCCTTAACCTAACCTCAAACTTATCAATAGACTCACCCTCTTGTTGGCTAAGTGCACGGAACTTGATCCTTTCGTAAGGAATATTACTCCTAGGTGTGAACTTCACAGTCAACGCTGCGACAGCATCCAAATAAACATTGGAACCTCCATCTGCCCCTGCCGCTGGCAGACTGTGATACACGTCCTGTACATCCAGACCTGCTTTATGCAACAACGTTGCCTTCTTTCTTTGAGGGTTTGTAATATTAGCACTTTCTGCATAATATTCAAATCCCCTAAGCCAACGCGTCCAGCGTTGTCCCACTGTTGTCTGGTCACCTGAGCAGTCGAAAGGCTGCACGCCGTTTTCACCGGACATGATTGAACAATTCCGGGTGGTCTAGGCCTATGCAAACTGTTAATATAACTACCTTCCTACCTTCTTTTCAGATGTCGAATGCATTAATTTACCCTCCGTCGCCAATGTAGTATCCCAGGGACGAGGTGTTCTACCTGGATTACATACTAATTAATCACAGTACACTGTTTAGCCAACTAGTCTGTCATTACGTCAGTTTTATTCAGAACCGGACATACGGTCGACATCAAACTACTACACGAGTCAGTTAGCAACACTAGTAACTAGTCAAGTTAGAGAGCGCTTCCGGGAAGCGGGAGCATACAACACCACCTAGAAGTAATCAAGAGTTAAAATAGTTTTCCCAAAGAAATGATATCAAGGTCCTCTAGATGGCGGTGAATTTAATCCATTCTCTCCTATTTTACAAATTTTCAGCTATATCGGTCAAAACCTTAAAGACTTATTGGTATGTAACATTATGGGAATGTCGTACTCGGGTCATGTTGCACGTACCGGTGCTCGCTCAACAACGCGACGGGACTTAGCGTTTTTTAGTTACAACTAGGTTTTCAGGCGCATTTTTGGGTGAGCGTAAATAATTAAAAGCGAAAATAGCGTAAAATTTCGATTTTCATGAGAAATAATTTTTCGATTACGCTAAAAATTTCACACGAATATATTTGAGCGAGCGTAGCGAGCGTCTCCACTTGACTTTTTTTTTTGTTACTGCTTCGGTACAGGTCTCACCGTTTCTCTGATCGACCTGAAATTTTGCACACATGTACATACCACCTATGCGGGTTGCTGTATAGTTTTTGAACAAAATCCGATCGTTGTTTATAAAAATAAAAAATAAATGTTCCGATCGTTATGAAATTTTGCAGTGTCAATAAGTACAACATTCTCTCCTATTTTACAAATTTTCAGCTAAATCGGTCAAGACCTTAAAGCGTACGCTTAAAGACTTATTTATTTATTATTTATTATTTGTTCCATAACACATTCATTGTTTAAATGTATCACGAGGATGGCAGAAAAGAGCAGAGCTCCAAACACACTTGGTGACTGCCAACCTTATAACAATAAATATAATAAAAGATAACAACATTATTACAATCATTAGTAAACCTATAAAATATAGAAAAGAAGTAAACTATAGGAAACGCTCAGTTGGACGCGTTGATAAGCGAGCACGTGCTATAGCTAGACCCACATTGCAAATTTTTTTAAATTTAAAAATTTACGACGTTCGCGTTTCCAGTATTATTTATTATTGCCAAGGTATTTGGGTAAACCCGTGTTTAAATCTTTACTTTAAAATCCACCGCCATCTAGAGGACCTTGACTCCTTGGGAAAACTATTTAAACTCTTTGTTGACAAATAATAGACTGCTTCCTCGAAAGCAGGGTCCACTAGATACCTAACAGCTGCTGTAAGGTGGGTCTTCGCTTGTACTTCCACAATGTATAAGCGCCATCTTAGTTCCCTAAGTCAAGGCCTGCTTGATAATGTGTCTACTGAGTGCGCGAACACATTATCCAATGGACCTTACAGAGATTTTGTAAACAAATAGCAGACTGCAGCTGGACGTCAATATCAAAAGTCGGTTGTACATTTGAATGCAATAAATACATAAATAGGCTACCACCTGTATAATCTTTGATTCTTATGTTGGCAGGTAACATTATGATGTAAATAATTTTCATATCTTTCAACTTCATATGTCAATTTTCATTTGCATAATGGATATTAGGACCCGAGGCAAACTGTCCAGATACCGGTAGGCATAATGCCTATTAGCATTGATGATGTGGTTGGTAAGATAAAGATGAGTCCAAGCCATAGGCCTACTTGCATACCATGTAGGCCTATAAACCAAAACCTCATGAGGCAAACTTGAACTTGAATCTGATATTTCTAGGGCCAAGCCCTAGGCCTAAGAACGCGAGACCTAAGCTCTAGGCCTACGACGACTTCTACAAGGTCTAGGCATTGTCTATGAAAAAACCACACAAAGACGAGGGCCTAGCCTAGGCTTATGCACATACAATCTTTTATCGTGGAGTTGTAACTACATTTTAGACACAAAGGTAGGCCTAATATCAATGATAATATTGATAATAATCCACAATGCCCAATATTTGCTGTCCATGATCTGTCAAAACAAAACAAAAACATATCACATTCTGCTACGGATAATATTACAGAGCGTGTTCGGAGCGCTCCAGATTATTTTTAAAACACACGCAGGGATATAAGATGGCGGTTTGTTTACATCAGGTGAGAAGACCCAGCTTACAGCAGCTTAGCATAAGTATCTAGTGGACCCTGCTCGAAAGTATATTGATTACTTCTAGGTGGCAGTGCATTAGAAACTTCGCGCGTCTTTTCGTTGCCATGGCAACGTTACTTTTGTTATAATGTAATTTCCATCTACACTACTTATCGGATCAAAATAAAATTAACATATTCGTGACCGGACGGACATTCTAAATGATTTGGCTATCTCAGATTTTGTCGCCGTTGAGTTTGAAAAAAAACTTTCGATTAACTTTAATGTAACTTTTTAACTTTTTGAACGATTTTGCCACAAAACTAATGGCATTCAATCGAGAACAAAGCTTGCGGATGGTGAAAATTTCAACTCGATCCGAGCCTCCGTTCGAACGTTATCGCGAGACATACAAACAAAAAAAAAAAAACAAAACAAAAACAAAAAAAAAAAACAAAACCAGTGACTAATTTTTCCGGCAGAGTCAAATGGAAACGCTCGCTTCGCTCGCTTAATAAATATTCACTTCAATGAATTATTATAAAAATGAATCAGTGAAAAGAAAATGTAAAATTAACTTTGTAAAGCAAAAACATGTGTGCTTAGGGCAGATTTAAAAGAGTCTAATGAGCGAATCTCCCTTAACTCCAAAGGAAGAGCATTCCATTCATTACAAGTCCTGTAGTAGCGTTAGTCACTCAACGGTAGTAGAAGCCATTTTGGTAAGCTGTTGTTCTTGCAAATGGAGGCTTGAGAATTAAGCCTCTACCAAGTTCTGCTCCTCGACTACAGACTTGCAATCTTGCGTATGGGTCCAGATCAATAGTACCGTAACATTCCCCATAGAAATTGCAGTTCTTCTTTTTTCCTGTAACTTTCAAGCAATGGAATGTCTAAAGATGTACGTCTTGCAGTAGCACTGTCACTTTGAAATTTTGTCCTTGCAGCTATAATGCGCGTTGCTCGACTTTGTACACGCTCCAATTTTGTTTTGTTAATATCTGATGTGGGATCCCATGCTGGACAGGCGTAAAGGAGATGAGGTCTCACTAATGCTAAGTATACAGCCCGTTTAATACTGAAGTGAGCATGATGAAGGTTTCTTGCAATAAAATAGAGTTGTCTGGAGGCTTTAGCTCTTACTGTTTCAGTATGCGTATTCCATTTTAGATCACTAGTTATTGTGATACCCAATAACTTGACACCATTCTTTTCCAGTATTGGCAAACCGTTAATTTGGTAACTGCAACGCAATGGGTTCTTAGACCAAGAGAATCTGATGAATACACTCTTTAAAGGGTTCAGCTTCATTCCATTTTTAACAAACCAAGTGTTTATATTGTCCAAATTGGTCTGGAGTGCATCAGTGTCATCTTTCGTGAATATTTTCCTAAAGATCGTGCAGTCATCAGCAAATTGGCTTATTTCTGAGGAAACGCTTTGGGGTAAATCCATCATAAATATGTCAAAAAGCAACGGGCCCAACACAGAACCTTGAGGTACTCCGGAAGTCACAGTTACTGAGGATGATTCCGCTCCTTGGAAGGTTACTTTTTGTGTTCTACATTTAAGGAAAATGTTCCAACCAAGAATGTAATGAACCACGTATGTCAGTAATACAGTTTTTTAAGTAGAATATTATGCGGAATCTGGTCAAATGCTTTCGACCAATCTAGCATCACTGCATCTACTTGCTTGCACTTTGGATCTTCAAGAGCATACTGCCAGTTATCAATAACCTTGGTAAGAAGAGTTGAGCAAGACCGACCTGGAACAAATCCATGCTGGTTTTCATTAAGGATTTTAGCACTTTTGATGTGATTTAAAACTTCTCGAGAAATGATACGTTCCAAAGTTTTACAAACAACTGATGTTAATGATATCGGCCTGTAGTTTATAATGTCTTCTTTCTTGCCAGTTTTAAAAATCGGTATTACATTTGCTACACGCCAGTCTGAAGGGACTTTCCCCAAGTAAAGAGATAGGTTAAATATATTGCATAAAGATGGTGACACAGATGCCGCACACATTCTAAGTATCATTGGAGGAATACCATCTGGGCCTGTAGCTGAATCAACTCTAAGGTTTAAGTGCCTTCTAACTGTACTGTGTATATGATTCGTGGTGTTTCTAGCGGCACAGTATTTTGGTGAATATCTGGTGATCTGGTGATGGTGGAGCATTATGGGAATGTCGTACTCGGGTCGTGTTGCACGTACCGGTGCTCGCTCAACAACGCGACGGGACTTTTAGCGTTTCCTAGTTCATAAAATTAAGTTCTGTGAAAAAATCATTACAATCGGATAAAGCATGTCGGTGTTAAAGTCAAGAATTTAAACTAGGGAAACGCCAAAGTCGTTGTTAAACGAGTGAGTGAGCCATGTGTTGAGTACCCGATTATATTTCTTTTCTTCCCCCTACCTTAGGCCTACCTAGCCTATCATAGGCTAGAGAGGCGCATTATGACCTTACAGTTGACGCGCCCGTCCCCGTATACCAACTAAACTTTAAAAAAACTATTATTTATACGAATATAATCAAACTTAAATGCAAATGTTCCCGGGTACTCACCACATGACTCGCTCACTCGTCTAACTACGACTTTGGCGTTTCCCTAGTCTAGTTGGCTAAGGCGCCCTTGTAGCCGAGATGTGAAAGAAGTGGGTTCAATCCCCTGGTCGGGAAAGATTTTGTAATTTCTTGATTGTATTTCAAAAATAATTAAACATGTTTTGAAATGCATATAACGCTGTGTAGTCCATCATGTGGCAATAGGGCCTACTATGGTAAACATAGCCAGTACGAAATACGTGAAAATATTGCAAGGTTTACTCAATCTACGAGCGAAATTTGGGGGTACCTTGACGTGCAATATTCGACAGACCTTGCAGGGGCACGGCATTTCACGGCCAGGCGAATAACAAACAAAAAATATCTTTTCAAAATCTAAGACATTGTCGTTAAAATAATTTCTAAACATTGGAAGTCTATTTTTCAGTTTATTATTTCTTGTAGGTTTAAATCGCCATGAATCTTGCTGATTTTGTTAGCAGTTCTCAATAAACTCGTACCGGATGTCCGTTTAAAATTTCAGCGCAATCTGTTCAGCGATTCGGCTGATTTTTAACGTACACACACACACACACACACGCACGCACGCAGAAAAACAATAAGGGCCGTTTAAGTCGAATGGAAATCACTACGTTCGCTACGCTCACTCGTTCAAAAATCGAAAAAAAATGAAAAATTGCAATTATCATGAGAAATGATTTTTCGATTCTGCTTAAATTCCACACGAATATACCAATTCATAAAATTAAGATTCTGTGAAAAAATCATTGCAATCGGAATAAGCATGTAGGTGTTATAAGCCAAAGAAATTTAAAAAATCGAAAAACATCGTAAAACTACGATTTTAATGAGAAATAATTTTTCGATTACGCTCAAATTTAACACGAATATATCAATTCATAAAATCAAGGTTCTGTGAAAAAAACATTACAATCGGATAAAGCATGTTGGTGTTAACTGTCGAAGAAATGTTTTAAAAATCGAAAAAAAAATCATAAAATTGCGATTTTATGAGGAATAATTTTTCGATCGCGTTCAAAAACGTGGCAGTTCTAAGTTCAGAGATTTCGAAGGCCTCCAGAAAATTTCATCTCAAGAGGAGAATCGGTTTAACCGGAATCGTGTTAAAACACACAAAATATATAATATGTATTATATATATTCCGGATTTTTTTCTCCGGTGTAGTGAAATGGAATCTTCGCTTCGCTCATCCAACAATTAAATTACAAAACATCCAGGCCTAATGCGGGATTCGAGCCAACGTCCTCGTACGTAAAGCCATACGCTTCGGACGTGCATGCAACCATGTGTATGTATGTGCCACCGCGGACGGCATTTAAATTAGATTATTTAGATTTATTCGGGTATGCAAAACATAGAGAATAACAGCTATAACGGGAAATAACAATAATATTTTGTTGGGTGGCCTCTGTGTAGGTTAGGCCTACACATCAGATTTAACCGGAGTAACCTTCTTCAGGGGACTAACCAGTATATTATTAATTCAGTTCAGTTCAGTTTTATTATCAGTTGTTAAAACGAGAAAGCTTCGCAAACGCGTAATTGGTGCATTGAACTGTGGAAAAATCATCACTTAGTCGAAGAATAAAAAAAAATCGTAATTTTAAAAAATGAAAACAATCGTAAAATTGCGATTATCATGAGAAATAATTTTTCGATTCCGCTCAAATTTCACACGAATAAATCAATTTATAAAACTAGGAAAACGCTTAAGTCCCACCGCGTTGTTGGATGAGCGTAATTGGTGCATTGAGCTGCCATGTGTTACGCGGATTTTCTGTTGTTCTGTGAAAAAATCAATACTTAGTCGAAGATTTTTTTAAATTAAATTAAATTAAATAAAAAATTAACTTATTTTTTTTAATTCACCGTAAATTTTAAAAAATAAAAAAATCGTAAAATTGCAATTTTCATAAAAAATAATTATTCGATTGCGCTCAAATTTAACACGAGTATATTAATTCATTAAATTAAGGTTCTGTGAAAAAATCATTACAATAAGATAAAGCATGTAGGTGTTATAAGTCGAAGAATTTTTTTTAAATCGAAAAAAATCGTAAAATTGCGTTTTTTATAAGAAAAAATTTCCCGATTGCGCTCAAAAACGTGGCAGTTCTAAGTTCAGAGATTTCGAAGGCCTCCATAAAATTTCATCGCAATCGGAGTATCGGTTTAGCCGGAATCGTGTTAACAGACACACAAAAATACAACTAGGAAAACGCTTAAGTCCCGCCGCGTTGTTGGATGAGCGTAATTGGTGCATTGAGCTACCATGTGTTATATGGATTTTCTGTTGTTCTGTGAAAAAATCATTACTTAGTTGAAGATTTTTTTAAAATTTATTTAAATTTAATGAAAAATAAACTTTAATCTTTAATTTTTTTAATTAATCGTAATTTAAAAAAAGAAAAAAATCGTAAATTTTCGATTTTCATAAGAAATAGTTATTCGATTGTGCTCAAATTTCACAAGAATATATTAATTCATAAAATTAAGGTTCTTGAAAAAATCATCAAAATCGGATAAAGCATGTAAAAAAAAGAAAGAAAAAAAAAAAACAAGCAGGATTTTTTTCTCCAGTGTAGTGAAATAGAATCTTTGCTTCGCTCGCTACGCTCATCCAATATTGTTCTGTAAAAATAGCATTACAGTCAGATAAAACATGTAGGTGTTATAAGTCGAAGAAGTAAAAAAAATCGTAAAACTGCGATTTTCACGAGAAATAATTTTTAGATTACGCTAAAATTACACACGACTATATATTTATTCATAAAATAAAGGTTCAGTGAAAAAAATCATTTTAATCGGATAAAGCGTGTAGATGTTATAATTCGAAGAAATTTTTAAAAAGTCAAAAAATCGTAAAATTGCGATTTTTATGAGAAATAATTTTTCGGTTGCGCTCAAAAACGTGGCAGTTTTAAGTTCAAAGATTTCGAAGGTCTCCATAAAATTTTATCGCAATTGGAGTATCGGTTTAGCCGAAATCGTGTTAACAGAACCACAAAAATACAGAAAAAAGGAGGAAAAAAACATTCCGGATTTTTTTATTCAGTGAAGTAGAATCCTTCGCTTCGCTCATCCAATTACTAGGAAGCTTCGCAAACGCTTTTTCAGGCGCGTTGTTGGATGAGCGTAATTGTTTAAAAACGAAAAAAGCGTAAAATTGCGATTTTCATGAGAAATAATTTTTTGATTGCGCTCAAATTCCACACGAATATATTCATTCATACAATTAAGGTTCTGTGAAAAAATCATTACAATCGGATAAAGCATGACTGTAGGTGTTTTAAGTCGAAGAAATGTTAAAAATAAAAAAAGTCGTAAAATTGCGATTTTCATGAGAAATAATTTTTCGATTGCGCTCAAAAACGTGGCAGTTCTAAGTTTAAAGATTACGAAGGCCTCCAGAAAATTTCATTGCAATTGGAGTATCGGTTTAGCCGGAATCGTGTTAACAAACAGACAAAAATACAAAAAAAAATCCTTTTTTTCTCCAGTGTAGTGAAATGGAATCTTCGCTTCGCTCGTTACGCTCATCCAATGATTTTGAGTTTAAAATCTTTACTTTTTTTACCACGAAAATGGTTGGCTTGGCGCTCGTCAACAGGCGAAATGATCTTACTTCTTTTCAATGCGAAACTAGGGAGAATGAATGAATGAATGAATGAATGAATGAATGAATGAATGAATGAATGAATGAATGAAAATGCTTGGCTCAACTTCTATATCTCACAGCATTCACAGCCGAAGACTTTTCAATTATAGGCACCTAGCAGAAGAGTTGATAATTTTTCATCCCATTTTTAACTCGGAAGGAATGATCGCACCCCAACCAAAATTAGCAAGGGATGTCAGGTACCTTAATAGCTCTGATTATAACGTATTTAAAGTTCATTTCACGTTTCATGGCAGCTGGGAAACACCCTGAAAACGCAAAAAATGTGTTTTTTTACGAGGTACCCGAGTGAACAGTATCCTATAGCGGGCACCTAGGTAAAAGATTTTAAGAAATAAAATCTTCCCGTAGACAACCCCAATGCCTACTACTTATGGAGTGTTAATTTAGTGGAAATAACATATCCACGGGCTATATTATTGGCCTTAATTAATTAAAGACTTCTTTTCGCTGCGCTCACTCGTCTAAAAATTGTATTTAGAGTCTACCCACTCAGTTATATAACTGATTTTCAGTGGGGGACTTTAAATCAAAGCGACCAAGCCAACCCTGTAGGCCCCGACGCAAATCGACGAGTGAGCGATAACCAACCAAAGATCGATATTTTTAATAGGAAATATAGCAATCAGTAGTATGGACAGTGCGAACACCCGCAGATCAACGCCAGAATCAACAAGGCCGATTTAGAACAACTCTGAATTTATTATGTGCTTTGTTGCTAGGACGGCTCCAAAGTCACCATTTACAAACTCCTAAGACAAGAACTGATGGACTTAAATCCAAATCAGAAGTAAAAAAACTTCTGACTTCGACGGGAATCGAACCCTGGACTTCCTCGATTGGAAGCAGATAGGCTAAACACAAGACCAACGAGCCACACAACAAGACCAACGAGCCGCACAACAAGACCAACGAGCCGCACAACAAGACCAACGAGCCACACAACCAACGAGCCACACAACAAGACCAACGAGCCACACAACAAGACCAACGAGCCGCACAACAAGACCAACCAGCAACACAACAAGACCAACGAGCCGCACACAAGGTTGATGCCGACTGGTTCGCTTACCGGACTTCTTCCTCATCTCTGCCATGTGTCGAGCTTCTACGACCGACCGACCGACGTCCTTCTCGATGGTCGAATTCCAAATGGCGCTCAGTTCAAAACTTGCCTGTCTTATAGGTCCCTTCACACATCGCATCACTGCTGAATGCATTTCACCTCCTCCCACTTGTATTCATGCATAGTCTATCGGGCATGTTGAACCAATAATGACGACGTAATATCACTATGTTTCTTAATTAATTAATTAATTTTAATTAATTCCCGAAAAAGTCAGAAGTTTTTTAACTTCTGATTTGGACTTTAGTCCATCAGTTCTTGTCTTAGGAGTTTTTAAACAGTGACTTTAGAGCCGTCCTAGCAACGAAGCACATAATAAATTTCAGAGTTGTTCTGAATCGGCCTTGTTGATTCTGGCGTTGATTCGCGGGTGTTCGCACTGTCCATACCACTGATTGCTATATTTCCTATTAAAAATATCGATCTTTGGTTGGTTATCGCTCACTCGTCGATTGCGTCGGGGCATGCAGGGTAGGCTTGGTCGCTTTGATTTAAAGTCCCCCACTGAAAATCAGTTATATAACTGAGTGGGTAGACTCTAAATAAATTTATTTATTTATTTATTTTATTTATTAATATTTCGTTGATGTTCGTGTGATGTTGTTCGTTGTTGTTACTCTTGACTGTTATTCTCCGGCTTTACTTTTGTCAACTGAAAACGCAGGAAATAGGATGATTGGAACACAGTACGGATGTTGAATTAATAGCTCTGATGCGCCGTAATTTTTCAGAGAATCCTGGAACATACTCTACAGCTATGGGTTTCAGAGTTTCATGTTGGGCCCTACACTCTTTATTCTTCAAAGGTTTCTTATTCAATTGTATGTGTAATGTGTATGTGTATGTAATGTGATTGTATAAATAACCTTTTTGTGCCATGATTGACTTATGCCTCAAGTGTGACTTATTTACTAACTATAAACAACAATGTGACCATCATTAAACATTAATGTGCTTACAGAAAAACAATTATCAAATTATATTAAAAAAAATACAAAATTTTACCTTCATCGACCTCTGTAGGTCACAAAATTAATTTCAAATAGGCCTAATTGATGTTTTTTTTTATTTGAAAGACACTTTAATAAGCTTTGATTAGAAACCATAATAACTAGGTTTCAAAAATATATTTTTTTAAATTAAATTATATTACATTTTCATTTAGGGGATGATTAGACCCACCCACCCTAAGTGGATTTCAGGAGATTTTTTATGGGTTATTCAGTTTTCCCCCTGAATCCAATGATATAAAATTCACTTCTGTTGCAATTTGTCCGAGGTTAACTTGGGTAGACCCCGGACTATAATGCGTTCTATAGATATGCCAAGTTTCAGACATATAATATTGTTTTACCCTAAAAATCTAGTATGACTGGGCTACAAATAATATAATCCTATGATCAATCCAAATATATCATTGTTTAAATCAAACATCCACAAAAAACAATCATCAAAACATTTTTTGGGATTTTTTTGGCGGTCGGGTCCCCTTAACAGTAACTTCACGTCTGCATTGGTTACATCATTCATTACATTATTCTGCACAGGTGGCTAGGACACACTTTATAGCGCTCCTATACCCCTCTATGTTATACAGTAACATATCCATCTTCTCCCGAATCACCAATAAGTATTACAATATTAAAATCACAACTATATTTTATTGGCCAATCGTAAACGATATTTACAGCAAAACACAAATAACATCAACAACAAATTATCAACATCGGGAAATAAAACATTATGACACATTTCGGACACGAAAAGTGCTAATAAAGATTTGATTATATCAATTAGAAATATGAACAAAAGTGCCTATATGTTTGTGTTCACGAAACAGCATTCCCGTCACATAAAAATATTTACGGTTAAAAGTGCCAACAATATTGAACAAATAACTGCTGAAAACTTGGTATTAAACTTTGTCTATCTAGCCAACTAAAAAGTTCAAACTCGCACCAAACAATGTGTTCACAAAACTTGAAATTATCTTTACACACAATTATTTATGGACAAAGCAAATATATTGTGTTCAGAAACCTCCCCGTCAATTCGCCCCCTGGTAGAGAGCGTTACCACGTTTCATGGTCTTCTTTATCCAATCCAGGTAGTAGTCGAAGCGCAGAAAAGTAGCAGAGCCTCCAATACTAGTGCAAGGTTTACTACCCTCAAATAGAGTCCCCCGTAGTGTGTTCTTGCAGACAAGGAAATTAATGTCGACCTACACAGAATGTCAAAACACAAGTAAATCAGCAGTGCCTCACTAACTAACAATCATCTACTTTTTTATTTCTATGGTATTATTTTAGTATTGTATTATTGAACTTAGTTTCATGTATGTCGTATTGTAATGCCGGGGCTTGTGTCAGCAAAGAATTAAAGTCTGTCCAAAATTTAACATCCAAATTCACTTAATCTATTATTTTTGGAAATGTGCTTGACAATAATATGCAATAAAAAACTCTATGTCACGGAATTACTTTACGAGATATTTACGTTTAAAACATAAGGCATTGTCTATCTTCTACCATTGTAAGAGCATAAAACTAACACTTTCGAACTTTACATAAGAAGCAGTATATAAAAATAAAAAATGAAAAATAATTTTGTAACACCATAGCTATAAACATAAACAAACAAAACAAATAATATGTTAAATTTTGACAGTTTGACAGCATCTTTGGCAAATGTAAATGTATTGTCACCATAGTCATAAAAATTGTTTTATTATTATTTTATTCACATGTTTCCACATCTCGGTACAAACCGGTACAAGTAAATGCAATGTATTGCGGACTATGTCAAGCAATACATGTGCCTATAATAATAACAAAACATTCAAATTCAAAACTTATCTAAAATCTATACAATATTCAATTCAACATAACATTCAAATCAAAAACTTATCTTAATCCTTACAAAATATACAACATAAAATGGATTTATAAAACATTGTCATTGCGGAACTTTCGGACTATATGGCATGTACAAATTATAACTGCTTTCTGCATTTTGATGAATAAATTCTTGTTAATGTCCAGTTGGTGTAACTATGTGTAGTTGTGTGGATAATGCGTGGCTGACACAA